>LPNX010847669.1:0-79800 GCA_001517045.1 Pseudotsuga menziesii
GTTTCGAAAGCCACCCGCAACGGCGGGGCAAAGAACGAAAATGAAGTTTCAGAAGCCACCCGCAACGGCGGGGCAGAAAAGATAAAGATGAGTTGAAAAGGACCCGCAACTGCGGATCGGCCAAAGAAGAAACCTCCCGATCCAAGAAGATTTTGCAATGAACACTTTAAGGGTTATGCAAAAAACAAGTAGAAGCTCAATTTAAAATGAAAACATGAAAACATTGAGAAACCAGCTAAGTGAAAGCACTCAAATTTCATGAAGGCACTTCGAAATCCATAAGTTGAAGTCAAAAGGATGAAAACAAGAAAAGGACTGAACTAATCCAAAGCAAAGGAGGGTCCAAATTTTTTTAGAAATTTGGGACAACTGTTGCAGCTGCAACAGTTCCACTATCGGATCGATATTCCTCTTTAGCTTAACCATTTTGACACTTAGCCAAAATTTGGCACTTCACTAAGCACCTTTTTCATGCTCTCTAACTCTACTTGGGAACCCTAGAGCATCAGTTGCCGAGTTATTCACCCATTTTCCATCGCTTGACCGTCGTGCAAACTTCTACTATCTCCTAATGAGATAACGTCATCGAAAAACCTTGATAAGCCTTTGCCTTCATCTGTCGAATGTTTCCTAACAATCACAGCTAGGTCATCCTCTCCTCCTGACTTGTTGCAGCAAAGAACCAAGTGCGCCTCATCTAGGCCATACCACAAGCATATAATCTGACAACTTGTTAGTAACCTTCTCAAGCACCCGAGCCCTCTTCAAAAACAAACCTCACCCAACCTTCACTTGGTGAATCTTATTTGAGACAAAAAAATTTCCAAGAGCGGTGAAGGGCGCACCCTCAACGCTGCTCTAATACCACCTCTTCACAAGAAGAGTGGTGAATATACCAAGTGAATTTCCCTGTGATAAAGTTGGTAGGCACATGGTTCCCTAGGAAAGGTAAATTTGTTTCAAATGCATCTATTATTTGGAGAAATTTTATGAAATCTTATCCTTTGCTTGGAGAAAGGTTGTCCTGGAAAGTTGGTTGTGGATCCTAGGGTTTTGTGCGGGTGACCCTTTTGTGGGAGATGAAGGTAACTATTTAGTTTCCACCAGACTTATCTTTGCTCTTAATCATAAAAATATTCATGTGTTCACTCATCTCAGGAAGGTTGATTTAAATTATGAAGATACAAATTATTGGTTAACTGCTCAGGATCTTGAACTCAATGAAGACTTGAAAGAAGAGTGGAACATATATTTATTTTAACTCTTCAAACAGAGACGAGATCCGGTTAAGTGAAGAAGAAGACACAATTAATTGGGACTCGAAACATTTAAATGATGTATTATCTGCTAAGAATGCATATATGGCTATTGCTTCTAAGGTCCTGTTTCATTCACCAGATTGATGGCCTCTATGGAAGTGGAAAATCCCATTAAAGGTCAAATGTGTCTTATGGGCATGCTTAAACAATAAAATTCTTACTTGGGACACTATGAGAAGAAGAGGGTTAAGTGGACGAGGTATATTTGTTTTATGCAACAAGGAGGAGGAATATATATCACATATCTTCGTACATTGCAGGTTTGTCAAAACAGTGTGGATGGATTCGAGCAAACATTTAAACTTTCAGGAAAGATGGGGAAAATATGACTTCAATGATAGCTTCTTCTCTTGTTTTAAGAGGAAAACAAAATATAAGGAATTAACTCTCTTCTTATCTTGGGAGGTATGGAAAACAAGGAATGCACAAATTTTTGAGAAAAGAAAAGCAGGTTAGTAAAAATAAGATAAGGAGGTTAGTAAAAATAAGACAAGTTTCTAGACCTAGTTCCCTGTTATATTTCCCTATGGGAATTTTGATGGGGCTGAAAAGGATGGGATGTGTGGGGTTGGTGGATGCCTGAAAATACAATAGGGTCATGCCATTTATTTTTGGATGGGTGGAGGTTACGGGACTAATACCAAATCACATCTACTCGCTTTATGGTGTCTCTTTTGGTTTGTAAAAAACAAAGGCATTGTATTTTTTCAGGTTCTTGGTGATTCTAAGATCATCATTAATTGGGCACATGGAGATTGTGAGCTTCATGTTATAGCTATTGATCATTGGATCAACTTGGTTAGAGATCAAATTACCTATTTCACATATATCTCCTTCTCACATATCTATCGTGAATACTCTTCAAAGAAGGCTATTGGCCCAATGGATGGTTAAGTTTTTTTCAAGGAATATACAAAAGGTGTGAAGATTGATGGAGGTTAGTATTAATCTTCTCAAACAATTTTTTGGAAATAGAATATGATGATAAGTTATAGTATAGATGTATGCTATCTAGATACTGTTTGGGTTGTTATCTTTGGATAGTTCTCTTTTGAACTCATAAAAGATAGTTTTGTGAATTGGAAGGAGGATGCTTTAGAGAGTAAATACTTTAGTAGACATATTTGCATATATATAGGAGATTTCTGATGTAACTTCGATTATATTTAATAGCAAGTTATTTTTTTTAGTGCCGAAAAGATATATATTTTAATTTTGCTTAAATGTATGTGTTAAAATATTGTAATAATTCTATTATAAATAAATTTTATACACTTATTTATGATGATTTTGATTATTTTTTGTAATTTTTTATTATTTAAGTTTTATTTTTTTAATAAAAATAAATTCAATTTCTTTAATATCCCTATTATATTTTGTTTTACAATCCAAACAATTTATATCTACAATCCAACAACCCAAATTAAATTTTCAAAATTACCAATATAAGTATATCAAGAAAAAATTATCAAAGTGCTATATGATAGAATTGGTCTAGTGAGACATACCCTACACATACCCTAGCAATGCGAATTGATGGATTGAAACATCTCCGAGCAATTCTGTGTCACTTTGCTTTTACTTAATTGCAAAAATCAACCAAATTATGAGAAGAAGTTATTTCAAACCTAAACTATACTTCTGCCTCCACCCCTATCCACTAACCTAACATCTATTCGGAATTTACTTCCCTGGCTATCAATCTAATGAACATGTCGACACACACAAACTGTTGCAATTTAACAATATCAAGGAGGGAACTTGTAAAATACATCAGAGTTATTAACAATATAATATTAGGGTTTGCCTTGGGGAATATTTCTGAACGATTTTCTTAATTTCCGCATTTGACCAGGAAACAAGCGCATCATCTTTTGAATCTGCCGGCGGTTCTTATTGTATAGCATTCACAGTACAAGCTCATAAATAAGACCATAGTCACCATTAAAGTGAATCCAACATCCTCTCTAATTGACCGATGAATCCAACGGCCACGTAATTCGTTTAACTTGTGATTGGCAGTCCACGATGTGTCTCGTCCATGATCGTAGTATGCCACAAATTCTGACTTGGAGCACAAGAAAACAAATCCCCTGCTATGTACTAACGAATGCCAAAGAATGGTTTCTTTGTATGTTGTCCACAATCTTTAACCCAATTATAAATATCGATTAAGAGAGTGCAGTATGTGTCTAAGATTGCGCTGCTAGCTGCATTCAAAGGATGCGAGGGTTGATATATCAATTTGAGAAGCTCAAGCGCGATCAGTTCTCTACGATGGAGTTCTCTATTCAGGCCGCAGCTAATTCTGATAGTAAAAGGGCTTTACCTGATATCTGGAATTGGATCTGTAGTCTGCCGAAACCGAGCGATTGGGAAAGCTCCATGATGTCAATGGAATTGTGTAATTCCTTTAGAGCTACTACTAAATCCTTACTTCTTGTTGCTGAGAAAAGTATGGAAGTAGATAACTCTGCGGGATTTGTCACGTTCTCGTTTGTTTTAGGCGGTGACTGGTCGTTGAAGTGTGAGAAAACGCTCTGGGTTTCGAATCCTTGCTTTTTCGGCACCGAAGAATCCACGGAGAAGAAGTGTCTACCTCTCCTACTCCAAGTTATAGGGGAAGTTGTGGAACGGGCGCCTAAACTCGGAAGTAAATCGTTTATTAGTCATGTATCTATTGATATTGACCCAATTTTCATGGAGTCATCTGAATCTTTCAAGGAGGTCTGCAATTTGGCATTACTGAGTAGGCTTTTCTGGCTCTGTGCATTTGAAGCACCAGTCGAGGTTGGCTCACTGTACTTGGACATGGTGGGATGGAGGATGGAAGGAATTGCGTCTGACAAGGCACTTGCGTCCTTTCTATTGTGCATAGGTGCGGATTTGGAAGAACAATTCATGAGGTCGTTAGGTTATATTTTCACTAAATGGATGTGTTTGAGATCATTTTCCAGGACTTTCGGAACGTGGGAGGAAAGTTTCAGTGCCTTCACCTCTTCCTATGCTACGAAAGTGGCTGACTTTTGGAAGCTGAGAGCCTTTGCTCCTGTTTTGGCCATGAAAAATGTGGAAAACAATCACAAGTTTCGGTTACCCGATACAGACGACTCTGTGCTTCAATATATACTGAGCCATCAACAGCTGGAGGCTACTATTCAGCTTGAGCATAGGGTTACCTTTCATCAAGATTCTATTGAAGTTGAGGTGAGAATCGATAATGTGAGATGCGACGTTTCTCAGTTGGCATTCAGCAAAGCGAGCGAAGTCTCTGAAGAACGGCACTTTCCATCAAGAATAAGTGTGACCATTGCTCCTGAGAAGGGATCCGATGTGCTTCTCATGAGGTTGACTAAATCATCTGAGAATCCTACAAGGGACGTTTCCATGCACAAAATTCTGAAGGGCTCCTTTGAGGAGTCCAAGGTGACCCCCACCCTCAAGGCGTCTGCCATTGCTGGTTCTACCATCAGTATGAGCAGCTGGAAATTTGAGCAGAATGGTGAAGGAAATAGGGGAACCCTAGAATGGACTTTGTATGATAATATGAATGGGAAGGAGGTCGCTACCTACAAGCCTTCTGTGGGCGCTCTGATGGATCCCAAAGGGTGGTTCAGGGACAGATACTGTAAAGTCAGCAGGCCATTTACTGCGAAAGGAGGAGTGGTTTTTACTAGTGATGAGTATGGGCAAAGCCTGAGATGGCTGATGAAGAGAAGTTTGGAGGGGAAGAATGTGAAGTGGAATGTAAGGGCATGCATTTGGGTGACTTATTGGCCCAACGTATATAAAAGTTCGTACTGTGAGTCAAGATATTTGGAGGTCTGTCATCAGGTTGAACTTCCTTTGTCTGCTGACCATAATGTCCATTGAACTCCCAACGTAAATCTGGACATGGCCATGTAAAGGTGTACGTGTTTTCATATATGTCACATAATGTGTGTTGTTACTAGTTTTACTCGTCAATATGACTCATTTAACAACTGATAATTTTTGTTGATGATGCGGTTTATAGCGTGGACACTTGCCCTCTGCAATAATTGGACGCTTATTCAGCTACTTAGAAAGATTAAATCAGCAACCTTTATTTTCATTTATTTTAAGCTCGTTTTTGTTAAAGTGGGTAGGTACTACCCTTATCCTTGAACAAGATAATGGCCTACTAACATCATGGACTTCTTCAAATTGTGTTATGTATCTTATTGTTTCAATGTACAGTTTTTAATTTTAAAAGTCAAAACACATTAAAAAAAATTATGTTTTTATTTTTAAAAAATAAAAAATTAGATTACTCGATTTTTGAAATATTCAATAAAGTTGATAGCAAGTACATTTTTAATACTTTTTAAATATATGATTTGAAAATTTAAAAATGAAATACACATGGCATGAAAATTTAACTAAAAAAGTAATGTTTTTATTTAAAAAAATTAAAAATTAGATTACTCAATTTTTGAAATATTCAATAAAGTTGATAGAAAGTATATTTTAATATTTTTAAATATATGATTTGATAATTTAAAAATGAAATACACATGGCGTGACAATTTAACTTATATAATAATTAACCACAATTTAAAATTAAATATTAGTGAATTTATATAATTAAAATGAGAAGAAATAATTATTTAATATGAACCACTTTATTTTAATACATAGTGTTCACTTTAATACATAGATGGTTAAGGTGGAGTTTATATAACTAAAATGAGAAGAAATACTTATTTAATATGAACAAGTTCATTTTAATACATAGATGGTCAAGGTTGGGTTCTCATTTAGTTTAGGCACAATAAAAAATAAAATTTCAAATTCAAAACAAAAATTTAAAAGTTTACTCGTAACTTTTAATAATACTTTTATCACACAATTAAATTAAGCATTGTGTGTAGTGTTTTTTAATTAGTTATATGGATTGTAAACAAATTTATCCAAATTTTACAATGTTTTTAAAAGATTTATTAAGTGTTTAAAAAACTAAAATCAAAATATTAATTACTCCATTGGATGAAAAACATCAATTATGGAGGAATTATGGAATTAAGCTATGTTTGAGGTCTTGGAATTGCAACCATCAATCAAGTTGAGGCCTACCTATTGCTACAAGGACTTTCGAGTATTGATTCAATGAAAGTGCAATATATATTAGTGTTAAGATAGAACCCATCGATAGGGGTTCACTCTTTGTCGACACCTGAACCACCACGATCTCCTTGAGCATCGGCCCAGACAGGTTTTACCCCGTTCAACAAACACCTGCAGAGGAGATGAAGTCTCACCCGAGATGTTCGATGTAAAACTCTCAGAACCAAGTTTTCGCAGTATGAAGGAGGAAATTGCATGTACTTATTCAATTTAACACAACATTATTCAACAGATCTACTTATCCAGATTATGCATTAACATCATTCGGTAGATCACATTAACATAACTCAATCGTAGCAAAACATAGATGTGCAAACAGATCTAGCAGTATATCATCATTTAAAGCGGAGAACTATCACATCATTCATAGATCCACATCGCAGATCCACATTGCATTTACAGTTAGATCGCAAAAAATTGGAAAACAGTAAAAGACACAATGATTCTGCTCAATCCCTGTCATGTCATATTACTCTTCAAAAATAGGTTCTCAAGATAGTTCTTCAGTCACATACACAGCCAAAAATTCGTCGTTCTCAAAATCGAGAAGAAACTTTAATACATCCGCAAAGCTTAGAATATAACTTCAAAACCCAAAACCCAGGTGAAGACACAAAAAGATCCAAAGAGGGAGAGTTGAAGAAGACCCAACACTTGCAATTCGACATCTATTTATAGGCTTACGGCTTTACATTGATGGCCCACTTTGCATTAACTACCTAACTACTTCTAACAAATTCAACAAAATAATGACCACAATCCATGAAATGCGGTCCAAATCTACAAGATATGACCAATGATACATAAAATATTGTTAATTTTCCTTGCGTACCATTTTCCATATTGCGCAGCATCCGCGATGCTGTGCAGCTAACTTAGACCAAAACTGCCTGCCAACAGGTCCCCAACACAATCTTGTGCCTTGCTCTCGAGCCATGTCAGTTGCTGAAAATAGTGTAGGCGTTGATCTTTACCTTGAAGTCCTCATACTGTTGGGTAATTTCCTTAACCTGTTCTTTAATTTTCTCAGCAACCTCCCAACTGTCTGTTAATTCATGCTCTAATGGATTTTCATCGATCTTTGTAGTGACATCTTTTGTGCCTTCCTAAACTTCTTGCAGCACTAAAACTTCCTTAACTGAGAGTTGTGTGTCAATCTCCTGGAATGTATCTAGTTTTGTCATGCGCCTCTGGTGACGATCCTAAGCCTTTGCAACCCGTTGCTGCAAGTCCTTTAGCTTCACTGTCCTTGTAATCTGTATGACTAGGGCCATCGCTTTAAGCGACATCTTCAATGTTTCCAAATGCCCCTTAGCCTCCTACAACTCCATGGTTAGGTGCTCCAACTACGCATCCTGCACTACGCTGCCCCAAAATTTTGTTGTCTCGTCAATGGCTTCCTTTTCCTCTTGCTCCATCTCTTCTAGCTACGTTTCCAAGTCCTCAATGGTGCTTTTCCTTTTTTCCACTTTCTCCAGTGGTGTGTGTGGGTGCACCAGGTCCTGCTAGTTCGCATTGTCGCTCTGTAACTATGCAATGACGGCTCGAAGCCGCTCTACTTTTTCTTTCGCATCTAGGACCTCTGTGCTCTTAGGTATCTATTGGTAAGCAACATAAACTACCTACTCCATCCGCACTCTATTGTCCAAGAGATGCGCTTTCTTTACCACTAGTCGATCTTGCTCCTTCTTGAGATCCTCAACCTATTTTGCCTTCTCCTCTGCCAGCCTTTATTTTTCATTCTGCAATGCCTCAATCTCGTTGCATGCTTCAACCTCTTTCTACTGCAACCTCAAGAATTGACCGCTGATAATTTGTTCCCTGTCTTCCAACTCTTGATTGGCGATCCTCTGCATGTGCACCAATTTTTGTGTGGACAATGCATTGATGTCTACGAAAAGATCATGTAGCTATTGCAGCGAGGCATTGAGATCCTCATTGTTGGTCTCGATCGCATGCGGTGGAATTTGCACATTCCTGATCTGCGTCCCAGTGATGATCGAGCCAAGGTTCTACACAGTAGCTGCCTCCGATGTCTTCTTCAATACTGCAACAACTAAAGAGTCAAGGTAAGTTTTACCTCACCGAATTTGTCAAATGTCTTCTTCTTCATTTCCTCCGTCGTTGTTGTAATGGACGCGATAAAACAGCTCAACTGATCCTCAGTCATTAGTGCGATACCATTGTTCGCACCCTGATCCTGCTTCTTCTTTGTGCGGGATTCCTCAAACTTTCGCTTCACTTCTGAATTAGTAGGATTCCTTGTCGACGCTCCGTCAGAGTCATGGTCACTCGGTAGGTCGGCAAAGGGTCCACTGGTGCATTAGCTAGAGGACCCATCGACACCTTTTCCATACTGACAAGTTCATGCCATTCCTAGGGCCAATCCACCATAATGGTTTCCAAATCCGCGTCAGAAACCTTAAACGTCGTTGGAATCCATTGCTTGTCTGGGTATCGCCACGCCTAGATATGGATCGCATGTGGCATAATCGCAAATCTAAGGACTCTCTAATAATTCACCATTGTTTCCTCTGTCAATCGCGGAACCTTCACTACTGCATCCTACAGCACCTCCTAGTATATCTAGAACTGGATTGCACATTCCTTTATTTTCTCTGCTTCCTTTACGCACCAGAGGTTTTGGTAGCATGCATCCTTACAAATCTTCACTGCATCTATGTCCATCCCTTGGTAATCATCAGGCTCCATCCAAGCCACCAATGGAATCAAAATAAGTAACCGGCTATATGTGAATGGTCGTTGTCTCGCTTGGACTGTGAATGCATCATCTGTCAACTGGTTCATCAAGAGCGACGACCAGTTCATCTATACCCCTTGTGCATACTTCTCTATGCAAGAAATGACCCCCGAATTGCATTGGTTGTGTCTGTTCATTCTGACAACCTTGCTTCCCAAAATCCTCACCGCAATGCGAACCGACCGATCATTGATATTGTCGACATGGTATGCCCGTTTGTCACATTGCAAGTTATATCTTTTATTCAATTGCAAAGCCAACCTCCTGTCATTGTCTTTCCCATTGAAGTTATGTGATGGGTCGGGCCCCTACTTAGGTATCCTCGTGATTTATGAAATTAGTGCTATAATGACTACGACCGGTATGTCCAGCCACATAAACCCTCCATGGAAGCATGCCAAAAGCTCCTTTGCACATGCATTTTCCTCATTCAACCAGTCAAAATGCGGCATGTTGATCAGTCCCAACAATCCTGATAGTTCCAAGCCCCACGCCCAGTCATGTGGAATTCGTGCTATTGTGACGCCTCTCGTCTATGCCACGGGTAGATATGGTTCTTTCGTAATATCTATTGATGCACGCATATCATGGTCCTCATACTTCATCTGCGTCAGTGAGGGAACAATGTCCCAAGTACAAATCATGCCCTATGGTATCGCCGCCATCTTAACTGGGTATTTCTGGTTCTTCGAGGTCACCTTGGGATTTGCATTAGGCCGTTAGGGAGGCACATACCCAGGAATATCCGCAGCGGATACCCTTGGGTGGGCTGATGTCTCCTCATCCCTTATTGTGGATGGATCCTTCTGTGCAAGTGCCTCCTACTATGCTCATGCACACGTTCTAGTCTGCCACTTCTTCTTATCTAGGGACTTCTACCTCTGTGCTTCCCTCTTCTTCTTTGGAACGAATGATGAACCCACCGACATACTTGAAATTTCTTCCTCGATGGGTACCTCGATGATTGGTGAGTCTCTCTTGCTGGAAATATAAACTATGACCTACTCAGGCAGCATGCCACACAAGTGCCCCCAATTCTCAATAGGCACTCAACCTTGCTCCACTCTGCAACTCAACCAATCACTACAACACAACTCACTGCAGTACGCTCTGAAACTCTATCTACAACTCACACTTTGCATAATGGTGAATTCCTATTGCGTTCAGCCACTTCTTATAGTGCCCAATAGATCTTCCGCCCATTATGACCAAATCATTACAATCCCTTTTTCATCATTACGACCAAATCATGCATTAATCGCCTGAATCCGTCGTCGATCCTACCAATTCAATGGTCGGATCCATCATTAAGACGTGTCTCGTCCAAGAGCGTCCCTGGTTAAATTTTTTAACTACCCAATTGATTGCTAATTTGACTCTGTCATGACCCTGCGGTTGTTGTGACATGACTCCCTAACTGCGACACTAACTCTTCTACTTGCACATCAACTTCCTCTTGGTGTACCATCCTCCTTACTACCATCTCATGCAAAACAAAAAGAGATTTGTTTTTCATCGTGTAGTGCCTCATGGATCGTGTGGCTCCTGGCCTGTCCTATAGGGCTTCATCCTGCTACCATCTGCTAGCTTTAGCAGAATCGTTCCATCTAACTACTGCAGTTTTACTACGCCTCTTAAAGTAATGGAATTAATGAGATATGGACCTAACCAATGCATCTGTAACTTACCCGAATATTTCACGAACTTGCTGTCATACATTAGTACCAGGTCTCCTTACTGAAATTATTTGTGCTTAATATGTCTATAATGCCAAGCTTTTTGTCGATCCTTCTCAATGCGCTCGTGAAAAACTGCAACAAAGTGGTCTTCCTCGATTTGCACCAACTGAGCCATACATTCGTTTAATGCTGCTTCATCATCTATACCTGTCACTGTTGCTATGCGCAAACTTGGAACAATGTACTCCTTTGGCATGACTGCCTCTTACCCATACACCAATTTGAATGATGTTTGTCTTGTCAATCTTTTGCAAGTGGTGCGATATGCCCACAATACTGTTGGAATATTCAAATTCCGGTCCTCACGGTTTGCATTACATACCTTTGTGAGTGCATGCTCCAACACCTTGTTAGACACCTCCACTCTCCCATTTGCTTGTGGATGATACGGGGTACTCTTCTTATTCTATATCTAAAGCTCTTCTGTCAATGCGTTGAGTGTGCAATTGATGAAGTGACTCCCCTGCTCGCTCAATAATATCCTTGGGAACATGAAATGAGTAACAATGTTGCAAACAAGAACCTTGCTACTGTCGCAATAGTGCAATCTACAACAGGTGCAACCTCCGACAATCTTGCCAAATAGACTATCATTGTAATGATGTACCGCGTACCAATTCTCTTCCTAGGTGGATTGATGGGTTTCACAAATTCCATGCAGGGATCAAAATCCAAGTCATCAATTCCCGTCAAAGGGCTCCTAGGCCGCCAGTGAAGGGGAATTTAAAATTTGCATGTCATTTAAAATGGGGTTTTTAATTTTTGTCATTTTAATAAAAAATGGAGATTTTAAATTAAAATTACATTAGAAGGGCTAAGATAAAAATTGCTCATCAACGATTTTTGTGATTTCGACCTGTACCAGCCTCCAAGATATTTCATATCATATTAAATGAGAAGATCCAATGCGATCGGGCGGGGCATTGTTAATTGAATCCCTGGACGAGATGATTATTAGTGGCTGCTTTCCCAATAAAGCCACTTACATAGGCTCTGTCAGTAGGGTAGATTTACTAAAGTAGTTGTTCTTGTGAACGAGATGGTGGCCATAGTTTGCGAGCTCGATGTTGTCATCTACATTTCTTTGATTGATGGGCTCTGTAAAATGGGCTAGTTTGATTTTTACATAGAAATGCAGATTCTCATGGTTGAGAAGGGGATGGCCCCAGATGTTTTTACCTACATCAGTTTGATTCAGGGGCTCTCTGATGCGGGTCTGTTAGACGAGGTGGGTCTGTTGGATGAGGCTCTGGGGAGTATTACTCTTATGGAAGTTTGATTCAGGGGCTCTCTGATGTGGGTCTGTTGGACGAGTCGGGTCTGTTGGACGAGGCTCTGGGGAGTATTGCTCTTATGGAATTTTTGTTCAGACAACAAGGTTAGTATTTTAATCATCCCGGATTTGGAAATCGAAGCAAATATGGGATCGCTGGATTTGGTAATATTCATCATGTAAAAAGAGCCTGAAAGTGTATATGTATTTTTCCTTGGATTAGTATTGGTCTTGTGAAGAAGAAGTCATTTTTAAGAATATGGACTCAAATTCCATGGCAAATCAGGGTGGTAACAACAGCAGCAACCGCCATGATCATTGCTGGCCCTCTAAGATGCAGGATTGGCATTTAAAGAGTCCTTGGGACTGGGAAGGTTGCACAGGGCTNACTCGGACTCTGAATCGGCCGAGGGTCAACTCGGACTCGGACTCAGACTCGGCAATGACTCGGCAATGACTCGGGCGGTTTGATTTTAATGACTCGGTTTATTAAAAAACATATAAAATTTTTAAATTTTAAAGAAAAAATATATTTTAAAGATTATAATCCATCATTCCAAAGCATTAGAGACAAAACATCCAAAGTATGATCATATATATACCATATANGCTGGGGATAGGTATGAGAGATTACCCATGGCTGAATGGGTTTGTTCAGAAGAGGGTTATAATATTGGGAAGGATTTATTCCGTGGGACGAACATGGTTCATGAGTCCTCACCCCTGTTTGAGCCTCTCATGGCTGCTGGTAATTTTACTGAAGTCATCAACAACGGGAGTTTTTTAGGCAATCATAAGGCACAGTTTCCTCTGGATGTCAAGATTCATCAAAATCCTTTGGCTGAGGGTTCTGTGAAAAGTGAAGGAAATGGATTATTGAAGGGTTGGCTTATAGAAGGGGTTGCAAATGGTGGTAATTTTCTTGGGGGTTCCGACTATAGCCATTCTGGTCAGAGAAATATGGTGGTAGTTGGATTGGGTGGGACTTGGGAGGAATGACAATTATCAGAGTGCTAACGAAGGTCCCATGAGAGATAACATTAATGTCATCAAGGATGTTCAAGGGGATTCCTTAACGTCCCTTAAGCTAGGAAAGAGGCAAAATTTTGGAGACGCTACCAATCCGGCTAAGGTAATTAATCCAGTCACTGGCGATTGCGTTTATAAGAAGTCGAGGGCTTTGCTAGCTTCGACCGCTCAACCTCCCCATTGTCAAGTGGAAGGATGCAACGTAGTGTTGGCAATTGCAAATGCAAAAGAATATCACAAGAGACATAAAGTTTGTGAAATGCATTCCAAATCCCCCAAAGTCATTGTTCTTGGTACCGAGCAACGGTTCTGTCAGCAGTGTAGCAGGTAACTAACAAGGAGACAGTTGCACCTCATTGTTTTTTTTTTCTGAGTAGGTCAACATGGATCCATACATATTAAGTATATAATTTGATAATACACATGAATAATTGGGTGTTGTGGTGCCTATCTAGATTCCATGGCATAGTAGAATTTGACGACACAAAGAGAAGTTGCAGGAGAAGGTTGGCAGGACACAATGAACGGCTGAGGAAGAACTCGTTAGATTCATTGGCTAACTCCGGTAGCCAAGGTAATTTTATATAAATTTGCCTTTCCCGTTACTGTAAGGTGGAGATGTGCATGCATTCAAGCACAAGTTAATTAGTTGACAACCTATTACTTTTTGAAGACTTTAGTTTTATATTTGTCAGAGGATAATTCTCTGAATTGGCCCTGTGAAACTTTCAGATGATGACTGTACAAAAACCTCCATTGTTTATTCTTCAGGTCTGCATCTTTTTGATAGTTTATCAATTTCTCAGTAATCTCAAAACATTCAGCTTTTGTTGCTTCTGCTTCCCCTATAGATTTTATTTTATGACTGAAGCTTCGGAGTTCTAGCATAGGCTACCTCTTGTTTTTAATTCCTTCAATGCCATCAAGAATGGTCTCTTAAGTGAGCACGTTTTTTCGTCCACAATCCATACTTCCAAATTTATAGCCATAGATTGTACTATCCGGCTTGACCATCTGTCTGAGTTCCTTTTTGATTATAAACCTTAAAGCTTCTGAGCAATTGTAGACTTATTCCCCAATCAAATAGATTGAACACAATGTAGGCAGGGATATACTAGACAGAGAGTACAGATAATGTTGTCTAAAAAGGTGTGCTACTGGCCGGGTTCTATTTGCTGCTAGCTGGTATCAGTCGACAAAGCGGCGTACAAATGATGTTGTCTGTGAGGGTGGGTGGTTCAATAGGGCGAGGTTTACAATAGCTTGTTTATCTACAATTAACCTTTTTAAGATCATAAACAGGATAGATAATAATAGAAGCAGCCATAAGGTCAAAGCTAGAAGGTAGGTCATCGCGAATAGCTCCACTGTAAGGAATCATTGCTCAAAGCTCTGGTCAAATAGATTGAACACAATGTAGGCAGGGATATACATTCACTTGTGCAATTTTACAAATCCCATTAAAATGACAAATCCCATTTTGCAATTTAATTTTTTTGTTTTTAATTAATGAAATGTACAATTAATTTATTACTGTCATTTGAAATATGAGTTTTTTGAAATCCCTTCATCATTGAAGGGCTGCATGAATATATAACCTTCTATATGAAATTAAGACCAACCCTTCAATCTTGATCCCTGATCCCATTTATCAAATGGATGCAACGTCACTTGAAGTACTATTGGCATCTCATCCCTCCTTGATGGTTTCCTTTTTCTTTGACAGGTGTTGTAAGTCCACGCATAGTCCATCACATCACCGTTCATAGTGGGCCACCAAATCCCTGTGTGGGGATCCTTCCTAGCAATGGCGCAAACTCCATAGTGTCCACCTGTGACTCTTGCATATGCCTCTGTTGATATTTTCCCTTATTCACATGGTAGGACACATCACCATAAGATCTCATCTAGTCCTATCTTATAGATTTGTCCAACGATCAATTGGAAATCGGCGGCCTTAACAACCAACTGCTTCTTCTGACTTGTAGTAAGATCTTTTGGTGTTGTTCCCGTCGCCAAAAACTGAACTATTTTCTCATAATATTCATCAACCATATCAACTCTGAATAGTTGTGCATTTGGAAACCCATATTCAATTTTTGTGGTTCTTCACCTGTCTCAATCCGTGATAAGTGATCTGGCCCCGCATTCAAGTGACCCGAATTTACAATTATCTCAAAATCAAACTCTTGGAAGAGAAGTAGCCAATGACATATCCCCCCTCCCAACACAAGCTTATGGACCAGGTATTTCAAAGCAGAATGGTTTGTGAACATCTTGAAATGACCACCCAATAGGTAATGCTGAAACCTCTATAGCGGATATACCATTTCCAAACCTTCCCTCTTTGTCGTAGTACAATTTTTCTCCACCGATGACAACTTTCGACTAGTGAAATAAATCGGGTGATCAAGATTTCCTTCACCTGTCTATGCCAGTACTATTCCCAACACAATTGACGATGCATCCACATGGACATGGAACTCCTTATTCCAATAAGGAAAAACTGATATTGGTGCAGAAGCCATCTTCGCCTTTAGTGTCTCAAAATTTCCTTGACACTCCTGAATCCATACAAAGACCGCATCCTTCTTGAGAAACCTCTCCAAAGGAGTTGTGATCATGGCATAACCTCAGATGAACTTGCGGTAGTATCATGTGTATCCCAGTGTCGCTCTAAGTTGCTTCACATTTGTAGGTGGTGGCAAGCTCAAAATCAGAGCAATATTTGCGGGGTCAACCAATAGTCCTTTCTTGCAAACAATGTGTCCCAACAACATCCCAAAAGGTGCGCAGAAAATGCACTTCTTTGAGTTCAACACAAACTGATGTTGTTGAAACCATTCCAGTATCAGTCGCAGGTTCGCTAGATGGTCCCTGGTCAATCCATAAACCGTCCAGTCATCCATATAAACCGCCAAAAACTTCTGAATAAAATATTTGAATGCAGCGAAAACAATCCTAGAGAATATCGTAGGTGCGTTCTTCAATCCAAATGGATTTACAGTGTACTGAAAACATAGCCATTCAGTAACAAAGGTTGTCTTGTGGCAATCTTCCTTCACGATCTTAAATTGGTGATAGCCAGAAAATACATCCATGAATGAATAAATTTCTTGATCGCCCACTCCTTCTAGCACCTCATTAGTGAATGGTGTCAGAAATGGATCATGCAGACATGCATCATTCAGTTTTCTAAGGTTGACACAGATCTGAGCCTCACCTGTCTTCTTGTCTTGCACAACCATGGGGTTGATCCATTCTAATTCCTCAACTGACTCTGTTATCCCAGCATCCAGCATTATGTCCAACTCATCCTTGACCCTCTCTTTGTACCACAGATTCAAGCTATATGACCGCTGCTTCACAGGGTTCACATCTGGTTTCAATGGGATCTTTATTTCTCCTAAATCTCCCAGTATTCCTTTCATCTCAGAAAACTTTGTCGAAAAAAAATATTGGAATTCATGCAACATATCCATTATCTTTGCCATGGTTTCTTCATCCTAGTAGTCCCCAGCATTTTCAAACTTTGGGTTCTCCTCTATCCCAATGTTGACCTTCCAAATTTTTAATGGCTGATTCATCAGATCCGTTGGTAGGTCAGGTGTTGTGACAGATCGACTACCTTCTGTCTCTATGATATTGATGTTCTATAGATCCTCACCATCATCTAGTCCTCCCATCACATTGTAACACTCCATCATCGACTGCATCAGACATCTTGAATGCGGATCCACTAGATATGCAACTGGAACTACCTTCAGAACAACATTGTGAATATGTTGCACTGCACTATGAATAGCTAGATTGGTATCCGTGAAACTGAAGGTATGATTGAAGCAAATAGTTAACTCCTCCCAAGTAGTGATCTCTCTATGCAACTCCGCTGATACATACCATGACCATGACATTTCATCCAACGCATGGAAAAAAGCATGGACCCACTCATCTTTTGGTCGCGTGGCCCACAAGGTCTAACACTCGATCAGGTGATTACCAAAGTTACTCTGCCCATCGTACCTTCCAGCGTGGTACTCTTCTACATCACCAAAGAGAACTGTCAACAATATTTGACACTGCGACCATCTAGTGATCAAATTCTTATGGGTCTCCCACCAACATGCTGGAGTAGCCTTCAATGCTTCATCCAATGCCAACAACCGTTGTGGTTTTGATACCTTATATTCAAATTCAATGAGAAACTCATAAAAATCAGGCATTCCTTCATATACTGGTAGCTCAACAGTTTCTTTTGCGACTCGACACAACAAATGCACAATCAATCCACACTTCCGAAGTGATACCTCATGCATTCGATTCTGCCAGTTTTCCAAAGCATCATCAGAATTTGAAGACCTAGAGCTAGAGCTGTGCCAACTAAGCTCACCATCAATAGTAGGATGGATGTAATCCTATGAGATGTTATACACATGATCCCATCCTCTTACCGCTTCTTCCTTAACTCATTCCACATATCCTCGTCGTTCAGTTAGGTCCATTGGAGCGATGACCCTGATGTCACAGTTTTAAAAAGTAATAACATGTTTCTTAAAATTGATCACCGCCAAACTATTATTGGCCCATACTATCCCCAGCAGTGTGGGATTCGAGCCTCCTCCATAAACAACTTCAATCATATCAAAATCAGCGTAAGTATTCATCCCCTCCACTTCCATTGCAAGATGTGGAACTTGCCTAGTTGGTGTTACTCTGGCTTGGTTAGCCAGTCGCAACTACACAGGGGAACAAACCAACTTTGGGCTCCCCATATTTTCCCAGGTATGCTTTGTTAGGATGTTGACACCTGAGCCTATATCCAAGATGACTAAACCTACGTCATAGTCCCTGATCTGAATATTCATGCGAATCTCTTTTCCCTTCTTTTCCTTGTGTAAATATTTTTTCACAGACTCCTTCTGTCCCTTAGCCGGTGAATGCATCAGATCTTCAATATCAGCAAGGACATCAGGATCCCTTGCTAGTGACAAGAAACTTTCAAAGAATTTTTGCAAGGTACCATGATGTCGTGATGGTCATGCTACTGAAGTGGAATCAAAAGTAGTTGGCATCTCATAGATAGGTAACTTGCCATGATTTCTTCCTATCACATCCCGTGCTTCAAATAATGTGTCTCATTTAGCGTCAACATCAAACTGCACCTTCTTCTTCCCAGCTAGAAGAATTTGTGGAAACAGGGCTATCATTCCTCTTCATCGCACCTCCACGAGTAATGAAAACAACATCAACGTCTTACATTCTTGGTTCTGCCAAGATATTCGCAACAGTTAGTACCTGATTCTGGTTCGGCGGTGGATTCACAGGTTTATTCACATTTGATTTGCATTTTGGTTCTGATTTTGAAGTTGGGTCTAGTTCTGCAACAGATTCTGATTCTGGTTCTACAACTTGGTATGATTATGTTTTTGCAACTAAGGAATGTTTCCTTCCTGCCACTTCTCGATCAACTACGGAAAATTCTCAACGGTGTGATAAAAAATGATACAATAGGTACACTGCGCCTGCAATTGCAGGAAATATCTCTGATAATGTCCCAGTACTCCGCAATTATAAAATTGTATAGGTCCACGACCTCATCCTCCCCCCTGACCAAATTCTCCACCTCGTCCTCCTCGAAATCCTTCGCACTATTGATATTGCAGTTGATGGAATTGTTGTTGATGCGGGGGATTCTCCTGTAGCTTTGCATACTACATTTGCTGTGGATCCATCTGCATCTAATTGTACTATCAAGGTGGTGAAACAAACTACTGTTATGGCACAAACTGTATCTACGGCTGCATATGATGTACGAATTGCAACTGTGGGGTCGCCTACGAAACAAACTGCATCTACGGTGGCGGTGATGGTTGTACCACTGGTGGCTGCTGCTGTGGTTGCTGCATCGTTCTATGGTCCTCTCCCTTCATGTAGTACATGTCCATCATTCTATCCTGAAGTAGATCATATATGCGACAATCCTTATCTTCATGCTCAACAGATCGACAAAATGTGCAGTACAAATTTGTTGGGTTCATGAACATCTTCTGCATATATCCACAATATTCATGTCGATACCCATAAACTTGGTAGATACGGCACCATGGCATGCAGACACAACTTAATGGGTTTGGCGCTCCCGACAGTATTTAATTTCAAAAATCTGGGCATTGATCCTTAGTATGTCAATCTGTGTGAAACCGAGTACACCAAACTTCCTTGCGATGCTCTTTTCCCTTCTTTATGTCTTGCAACTGGAGTGTTAGATTCACCATTTGTGTCTGGATCTAATTCATATTGACTACATTGTTTGCAACAGGTGAAGCTTCCAACTTCATTGTAATCTCCAGAGCCTCACTCCATGGCGCAATATTCTGTTGCATCAACAACATTCTAATTTGCGGTACCAATGTTGCGATGAAACATTTCTTATGTTGAACATCACTCATCTCAAAGATGACTCTTTCCATCACTGTTTTGAATCATTGATTGTAATCCCAAACATTTTCATTTGGATATTTCTTTATCTCCTTCAGCTCAGTAATGTTTTGTGGCTTGGATTTTAGTTTTATGAATTCTTTAATCAATCCTTTTCTAATTTCTGCCAAATTCTTCGTTGGAGTTCCCGTAGGAACTTGCACAAACTTCATGAACCAATCCAGTGGGTGACCTTGAAGGGTCGTCACCAATTGTCCCTTCTTAATATCATCATCCGGAGTTTGTTTGATAGTCCACACTGCTTCACAAAAGAACCAATATTACCCAAGATCCTCAGTCTCGTTCCCATGAAACATGGGTAACTTCGCATTAGCGCCCGCCATCATGGGCCTTCTTCCTACTGTCACTAATCTACTACTATTAGAGTGTTGTTGACACGTCAGACAAGTCAGTGTCAAGCTAGTATTTCTTCTTGATTATGGCACAGTGCACAGAGGTGTGGGTACGTTGTTGCTCTGGGTCGGTCTCTCCTCGAGCTCGAGTGTAGCCTAGTCATCTCCTTCATTGTTGTAGGGTCACTTTCTCCCATGTGGTATTCTCTCATGGTCTCGCATTTCGGTTGTAGCAGGACTCTCTCCTTTCCTTTTCCTCTTCTCTTGCTGAAACCTTGCTCCTCCTCTTGTATGACCACTTCCTTCCTCTGCTTCCCTCATAGTCCCATCGTAACATCCATCCATATACCCCTTATCATTCTATCCAACCCTCATCTCTGTGATACCCGCAGCCTCCACACACCAGGGTTCTACTTGGCAGAGTTCATTTTCATTATGCCCTTTTCACATATTAGCATCTTAGTAGACAATTGCAACAATAACAGGAACCTACCTCTTGGTCCATTGAAGAAGTCCCTTTCTGCGTCGTTGTAATATTTAACAGTTTCAATTGCAAACTCAGTAATGTAGCATTCAAAGATGTTGTTAATCCTAACTTCAACCGCCCTTGACACTTTGTTGTTTACCTTCTGCAACTGCTGGATCAATTCTTGGGTCCAGCCAATCGGTTCACCACCTTGGAAATTGGCCTTCCGATATGTCAAGCACACCAACCACTCATACAAGATAATCAGAAAATCAGATAAAAAGTGCTCATGTGGACCAACATGCATGTACCTCGCCAACCACTGATCCGTCGTCAATCCAGGGTTTTGATTCTATTTCTCAGCAAGGCTCCCATGCCTTTTGGTTGAACCAGTCTTGGATTTTTGGTCTCGTCGGATGCCACACCATGTCCTCACCCCCATTCAAACTTCATGTCTCGACAATGGAACCATTTGTTGAAACAAAACCCGTCGACATGGGTTCACTCTCTATCAACACCTAAACCATCGCGATATCCCCGAGCACCGGACCAGACAGGTTTTACCCCGTCCAGAAACACCTACAGAGTAGATGAAGTCTCACCCAAGATGCTCGATGGAGAATTGTTAGAACCAAGTTTCCTTAGTATGAAGGAGGACAATGCATCTACTTATTTAATTCAGTGCAACATTATTCAATAGATCTACTTATCGAGATTATGCATTGACATCATTCGATTGATCGCATTAACATAACTCAATCGCAACAAAACATAGATGCGCAAACATATCTAGCAGTATATTATCATTTAAAGTGGAGAACCATCACAACATTCATAGATCGACATCGCAGATACACATTGCATTCACATTTAGATCGTAGAAAACATGAAAACAATAAGATAGTAAAAGACACAATGATTTTGCTCAATCCTTTTCATGTCATATTACTCTACAAAAACAGGTTCTCAAGACAGTTCTTCAGTCACATACATAGAGCCAAAAAAATTGTCGTTCTCAAAACCAAGAAGAAGCTGTAATACATCTACACAACTCAGAGAACAACTTCAAAACTAAAAACCTAGGCGAAGACACAAAAAGATCCAGAAAGGGAGAGCCTAAGAAGACCCAACACTTGCAATTCGACATCTATTTATAGGCTTGCGCCTTTACATTGATGGTTTGCATTGCATAAACTACCTAACTATTTCTAACAAACTCTACAAAATAATGACCACAATCCATGAAATGCGGTCCAAATCTACAAAATATGACCAAAATACATAAAATATTGTAAATCCTCCTTATGTGCCATTTTCCATATTGTGTAGCATCTTTGACCTTGTGCAGCATCCGCGATGCTGTGCAACTAACTTACCCCAAAATTGCCTACCAACAATTAGTCATGGGGACTCAACAATAATAAGAATTGCAAACAAGCATGATGTAAATCTCTCTGGCCCAGATCTCCTTGATAAATAATGAAGATCCTTGTTTCAAAGACAATAAGTTTTATCACATTCTTTAAAGCCTAAATGCAGAAATAGGTGCCTAGGAAAATCCAGTAACACAAATGAAAGTAAGGGAATGCCAAAATTTGGGGAGGTCAACTTTATCTCTATCTCTCAATTTCCTAAGGTACATCATATGGAATTCATTAATCAACCCCATTTAATCCACAATCCATGCTAGCATTGTTAGGATGCGCATGGTATAACATCACACATGCTACTCTTACCAATGTATCATCGATTTGAAAGCTTTAAACTATGTTTCACAAGAAGGTGGGATGATGGGAGTGCAAATCCACTCTTACCTAAACCTAGAAGATATCATAGAACTCAATGATGGTTGATTCAATAGGCTAAGTCTCAACGAGGTATATTGTTATAGAGTTGAATGTTTTTTTTTTAGTTTGGTTGCAATGGAAATGATAGTTGTTTGAAATCCAATATCCGAGCTTCTCAACCTTTTGGTGTTATGTTTAAATCAGGTCTTTGTGTTTTGGTATGTTGTTTCATCTTTAGTGGAAAGGGGGATTTTTGAAAGTTATCCTTGGAATCTCATAGGATCCATCACTCTTGTAAAAAGTGAGATTGGTTTGTGGATGTGGCTATGTCCTAATAATTTAGTGACTCAAGCCTCTTATCTAAAATATATCCAAACAAATGAATGGTCATAAGACTCAATAACTGCAATGTAATTCGATGATTAATTAAAGGTCAAATAAGGCCAATAAGGCATAAAATACATTGGAATGCATAGTTAATTACAACAAACAATTAAATAAATAAAATACAAAAATAAAAGAGGGGGGGATGGGAACTCAAAGGCAAGTCCCTTGGCCTTCCAATTACCCCCAAGTCTCATTTATCTTAATTTAAATTTCATTCTCAAAAGGGTCTTTTGGAGATAGAGAGAAGAGAATACACAGAGGATGAGAGAGAGCCATAAGTAATAGTATAGCCATATATTGCTAAAATAGACTAGGCTACCATTCAAATGCTATATCTCCCACTTGAGATTCTAGGGTAAATAATGCCTCTTTGTGTAATGTTTTATATGAGTGATGGTTTTATTCTATTAAATTGTTTATGTGTTGATTAGGAGATCCTCAATGTTATTAATGGCTACCGATGAAAAAAGAAAGTGTGTTTGAGTTAGGTTTGCAATTAAAATGGTAGATTTACTATGTTCTTGGTATTTATTTCCTAATGGAGGTTCCAACAACCATATTTTTTCTAACCATCAGATGTTTATGTAGTCTCAAATATTAATTGCTTCCATTCTGAAGCTATTACATTAATATAGGAAGTTGCTAAATTAATTTCTTGGGTTATAATCAACTATTGGATGTGATACCATCTTGTTGGGAAACTTTTTCCTTTCTAGGAATTTTTCTTTCTTGCTTGGGAGTTCTTACTAATGACTAGACGAATATATCCTTCTTCTGAATTTATTCTCTCTTTCCTAATACGATTTTAATGATTGGTGAATTCATTTTTTATTGCTTCGTGTTGAGAATGTAGTGGTCATTGAAGTCAAAAGTGTTAATGAATGACAAAGGAATAACCATTAGATATGGTAGCAGGAAAAGGTTGAGTGTATGAGTGCAAAGATTGAAGAGAAAATGTGGAGTGGAGAGTGCAGAAACTGTGTGTGAGAAAATTGTACCTCTGTGTAAATTAAATGAAGAACAGAGTTTACTTTGCAAGTATTTGAATCTCTCTATGTGTATGGGTGTATTTCAAAATCTGATATAAGGGTAGGAGATCCAAATTGTCTATGCATAGAGCACTGCGAAAATAAATTGATCATTCCATTGATCAATTCAATTATAGAGTTAAAAATATTCATCTTGGACAAATCAATGGTTAAAAAGGGATTTCACAGTTAGAATATGTGCCTGAGATAAGCCTAAACCAATCGCCCTATGACTAAAGATCGTGTGGTGGAGATTAAAGGTGGAATAAGATCAACGGCTGAAGAAGATTTCACTGATAAAAAATCAAGGAGGATAAACTATGAGTCGAGTAGAGAAATCATAACTAATCGCTAGAAATCAGATTGAAATCAACGGCCGAAATTGATCATTAAAATATATCGACGACGCACAACGATTTCGCAAGGAGAACTAGCGTGGGAAATCAAAATTCTGATGTGTGTGAAATATTTATGAAATACACCTCATTGTTTTTGGATTCCACTGTTGATTTGGTGGGGACACTAATAGAACGGTCCACAAGCCATTTTGCAGAGCCAACTGGAAAGCAGGTTAATAATTCAGATGGTTGCGAAATATTAAGCTGCTATCTACTTTTTTCTATTTTCCATCGTTGATTGGATTTTACAGAGATCCAACGAATGAGGATAATTTCTCTTAGTTTAATAGCCCGAAGAATAATTTGATCGAAGATCAATGGTTAGGATTTAATCCGAGAGGAAATATATAGTGGTGAATGCTTTCCGCACAAACAAGAGGGGAGATCAACAAATCTGTATTTGATCGTAGACCAATGGTTAAGATTTAATCCACGAGGAAATATAAAGTGGTGAATGATTTCAGCTGAAAGAAGAGGGAAATCCACATTAGATTGTAGATCGATGATCATGATTGAACCCTGCAAAAGAAATCAACGGTTCAGATGGAAAGCGGAAGGTGAAAAGAAGGAAGCGGATAACTGCGAAAAGACTGTGGGAAAAGTTACAGTTCTGCATTCTACATCCCGTGATGCGTAATATAGATGGCCAAAAAAACATCCATACAAGATCAACGGTGTGGAAAGATTAGTGCAGAAAGCGGAAGACGGAGAATTGCAAAAGCAATGTCTGAGTTTTTGAGAACCCGCATTCCGCATCTCGTGATGTGGAAGATCGACGACCAGAAAGAGATCCGTAAAATATCAATGGTGCAGAAGGATTAGTGCAGAAAGTGGAAGACAAAGAATTACGAAAGAAAAATTTGAGTTTTTGAGAACACCCATTTCGTATCTCGGGATCCAAAAGACCGATGGTCAGGAAGACATCTATAAAGATCGACGACGCAGAAAGATTAGTGTGGAAAGCGGAAGACGAAGATTTGTGAAAGCAACGTTTGAGCTTTTTGAGAACCTATGTTCTATAAATTGTGATACGGAAGATCAATGGTCACATAAAAGGCCGTAGGAGATCAACAGTGCAGAACGGTTGGTGTGGGAACTTTAAGTGCGGAAAGCAGAAAATCTCGAAATGAAATTTTGTAAAGTCACAAACCTACATTCCTATATCTGCATCATATCTTAGATCAATGGTCACAGAAGATTCCACAGGAGATCAACAATCCAGAATGATTGGCAGGGAAAGACAAATGCGGAAATCGAGAAAAGACATTTTGATAAATGTCACAAATATGTGATCCATATCCGCATCCTATCTGATATCTACAGTTAGGAAGAATCATGTTAATCAATGACTCAGAATGGCTACATAATGGAGAGTGCGAAAGGTCACGATTGGAATATTCATGAAGATGTATGATCAATGAAATGGTGCAATGGTGAAGAGATGTGTCCGTAGGAAGACATGAAGGTATTTATTAATAGAATTATTGAAGGAAAGAACTTATCTTTGTGATTGCGAATGACAGAGTCCAATAAGTGAATAGTAGACTAATAAAAATCAGTCCAGGGTGGCAGGGTAGTACTAAGGTAGGAAACAAGTTTGCAAAGGGTGTCGTATCATCCTTATCTGTGGTAGCAGGAAGAAACCCAGGGTGTTGTAGCATCCTTGTCTATGGTATCAGACAAAAACCCAGGGTGTTGTAGCATCCTTATCTGTGGTAGCAGGAAAAAACTCAGGGTGTTGTTGCATCCTTTCTGTAGCAGCAGATAAAGAAATTTTGTAGATTCATATTTTTAATGAGTTTTAATTGGTGGTTTTATTTTTGAGGTTTCCATGTTAAAATTTGTGTTTTAACCTATTTGTTTCATTGTGTGTTTTTTCAAAGAAAAATACAATACTAATTCACCCCACCCCTCTTAGTATTGTAGAATAATCCAATAATTGGTATTAGAGTAGGTTCCTTCATCACAGTTTAACCACTGGAAGGTATATCCTATTTTAAAACCACTATGGATCAACAAGAAGGTCTAGCCACCAACAAACCTCCATTGTTCACAATAGAAAATTATGCTTACTGGAGTGTGAGAATGAAGTTCCATCTGATGGACCTTAGATGAAAGGTTTGGGATGCAACTGTAAAGGAATATAAAATAGATGACCAAGCACCTACATACAATATAGAACTAGGACAATATGAAGGTAATTCCAAAGCCCTAAATGCAATCCTGAGTGGGTTGACAAACTCTGTATTTACAAAAGTTATGTGATGCAATACTGCTAAACAAGCCTGGGATAAGTTAAAAATTATCTATGAAGGTGAATCTAAAGTCAAAGAATCCAAGCTGCAGACATATAAAGGACAATTTGAGAGCCTTAAAATTAAAGAAGAGTAAAATATTGGGGAATACCTTCTAAGAGTAGACAAGGTTGTCAATGTTATTAAAGGTCTTGGAGGAAAATTAAAAGAGAGAGAAGTTGTGAGAAAGGTACTAAGAACGTCGCCAATGAAATAGGACTCAAAAGTATCCATCCTAGAGGAACGATATGATCTTGACAAATTGACAGTAGATGAACTACATGGAATCCTCACTGCACATGAGATGAGAACTAGACTAAATGAATCCTCAAGAAAAGAAGAAGCATTTACAACCTCATCCAAAAATCAATCAGAGAACCTAGATGAGGAGGAGGCTTTTTTTATTAAAATACTTGAGAAGGGCATCGGAAAATATCAAGGAAATTCAACCCTAAAATGTTTTAACTGTGGAATAATTGGACATTTTTCTTCAAAATGTACTTACCCTAAACAAGATAATAGTGATGAGAGAGAAGTCTCAAAATTAAAAAAGGGTAAAACAGGAAACAAGAAGAAGTCCTATGAGAAAAAGAAAATTGTCTACACCATGGAAGATAGTGAAGATACAAATACAAGTGAAGATGAGGAAACTGAGATTCTATTCATGGGTCTAGATACTCAAGCTTCAAACGGTGACTCAAATGAATAAGGATAAGTAGACTTAAAAGCTGAACTTGTTAGCGCTCTTGAAGAACTTGAGAAATGCAGGAAAAAGAACAAATAGTCAAGTCATATCATTAGTGAGTTGGAAGCTCAAATTTTAGATGCCAAAAGTATTGAGGAGGATCTAAACCTACAGCTCAAAATAAGATTACAAGAATTTGAGAAACTTGAAGAAGAGATCATACAATTCAAGAAAAAGCTTGATGAAGGATCTATCAAATCAAAGTTTGAAAATAGCTCAAGGATTATAGATGACATCCTAAATAGATAAAGAGCATCAAGTGATAGATATGGCTTGGGTTTTAACAAAGAAAAGAGACCAGAATGCTTCTCTTTCACTAATCAAGGAGGAAACAAGAAACGTTATGCTGAAGCACTAAAGAGTCCAGTGAAAAAGGAAGAGAGCTAGAGAATTGCCCCAAAAGACCAAATAGATATCTGGATATCTTCTTAGGTCACTCATACTCCTATAATAACTTTGGTCATGAATCCTTAAACTGCATATCTAATGGGAAGGTTCTTGAATACAAGAAGAAGTTACCAAGTAATAAACCTAAAGGAAATCATAACCTTTTTACACTTCTACGACATAGAGTGTTACAAATGTAATAACCATGGAGATATGGCAAGAGATTGTAAATTGATGACTCCTACAAAAAGGACTGTTGCAATTGAGTCTCAAAACACCAAACAAAATAAGAATTGGAGGGAAAAGGAAGAAAATGAAAATTCCATTATTGCTCTATGTGCAACTAAAAATCAAAATATATGGAACTTGGACAGTGGGTGTTCAAAACATATGACCGATGACCCAAACAAATTCATAACACTAAAAGATAATAAGGGTAAATTCACTTTTGGAGACAATTTGTCTTCCAAGATAATTGGAAAAGGGACAGTTGTTGTTAGTAATACGATCAAGGCAGAAAATGTATTACTAGTAGAAAAAATCAATCCTAATCTCCTTAGTGTAAGTCAAACGTGTGATCAAGGGCACATATATATTTTTTACTCATATAAATGTGAGATCAGGAAAAAGGGCTCAGGAAGAGTTGTTGGCATTGCTATAAGAAATTCAAACAATGTATACATCCTAGAATATGAAAATCAATGTTACTTAAGTATGGTTGATGAAAATTGGCTATGGCACAGAAGGATGGGACATTTAAAGTTTGACAATATTACCAAAATAAGTAAGAAGGAAGATGTAAGAGACCTACCTAAAATTGTAAAACCTCTAAACATAGTTTGTAAACATTGTCAACATGGGAAGCAAACTAGAGCTAGTTTTAAAACAAAGGAACATATGACCTCACATCTTCTCGAAATAGTGCACATGGATCTCTGTGGACCAACAAGAACTAAAATCCTGGAAGGATAATATTATTTCATGTTGCTCATTAATGATAATACAAGGATGACTTGGGTGACATTCCGCAAGGAAAAATCAGAAGCTTTTGAAAAATTCAAAATCTTCATGGCAATGGTTGAAAATGAGACAGATATGAAAATAAAATGTCTTAGATCAGACAATCAGGGAGATTTTACTTCAAATGAGTTCAATGAGTTTTGTGAGACACATGGAATTAAGAGACAATTCTCAGCTACAAGAACTCCTCAGCAGAATAATGTTGTTGAAAGGAAAAATAGAACAATCCAAGAAGTTGCCAGAACAATGCTTAATGAGGCAAAGTTGTCAGATGCATATTGGAGAGAACCAGTATACACAATTTTCTATATACTTAATAGAGGACAAATAAGAGCGAATAAGGACACGACCCCTTGAACTCTCGTATGGAAGACCAACCTTAGTCAAATATTTCAAAATATTTGGTAGTAAGTGTTACATTAAGAGGAACGAGGATGACCTTGGCAGGTTTGACTCTAGGAAACATGAAGGAATATTTCTAGGATATTCATCCACCAATAAGTTATATAGATGTTAGAATAAAAGGTTACACAAAATTGTAGAAAGTGCATATGTAAGAGTAGATGATATAAAACCAAGAAGTGAAAGAAGTCATGACAGTGCCGAAGATACAAATAATGAATAAAAGGAAGAGTTGCAAGAGGATGAAGGTACTCATGATGAAGAAGAAGGAATAAAAATGGAAGACCCACATGAAAGTGAAGAAGACTCCCCAAGACCTGATACAAAAACTCCATCTAGAAGGATACAAAAGAACCATCCAAAAAAACAGATCATAGGTGATAAAAATGCTGGAGTCAGTACAAGGAGACAACTAACATTTAATGAATAGGCCCTACTCTCAATAGTTGAACCTAAGAATTTTACAGAGGCAAGTAAGAACAATGAATGGGTCAAATCCATGAATGAAGAATTAGATCAGATTGAGAAAAATGAGACAAGGGAACTTGTCCCAAGACCTAAAGATAAGAATGGTATATGGACCAAATGGGTTTTCAAGAACAAATTCAATCAGGACGGTCAAGTAATAAGGAAAAAGGCTAGATTAGTATGTAAAGGGTATGCTCAGGTAGAAGGGATTGATTTTGAAGAAACTTATGCTCCTGTGGAAAGACTTGAAGAAATCAGAATGTTTCTAGCACTCTCATGCCATAAAAAATTTAAAGTATATCAAATGGATGTTAATTCTGCATTTTTAAATGGAAAGATAGAAGAAGAGGTTTATATTAAGCAACTGAAGGTTTCCCATTATCAGAAAATAGAGATTATGCTTGCAATTTGAAAAAGGCACTCTATGGCCTCAAACAAGCTCCAAGGGCATGGTTTTCAAGGCTGGACAACTACCTAAAACAACAAGGATTTAAAAGAGGTGCCACTGAAAGCAATCTCTACTTAAAAATCAAAGATGAAAATATTATCATTGTTGGTGTTTATGTAGATGACATCATATTTAGAAGTAATTTATGAATACTAAGTGTATATTTTGCCTCTGAAATGAAGAAGGAATTCAAAATGTCAATGTTGGGGGAACTAACATTTTTCTTGGGATTACAAGTCTATCAAACAGACAAAGGAATCTTTATCTCTCAAGGTAAGTACATCAAAGACATGCTGAAGAGATTTAAGATGGAAGACTCTAAACCTATTAGTACACCTATGATCATAGGTTGTAAATTAAGTAAAGACGATGAGTCTCTGGAAGTGGAACATACCATGTACATATTCATGATAGGTAGTTTGTTGTATGTGATAGCTACAAGACCAGATGTAATTCAAGTTGTAGGATTGGTTGCTAGGTTTCAGTCAAGCCCCAAAGAAACACATGTAACTGCAGTAAAAATAATTTTCAAATACTTGAAAGGTACTATGGAATATGGGTTATGGCATCCGAAAATTCAAGACTTTGTTTTAAAAGCATTTATTGATGCAGATTGGCTAGGAAGTGTTGATGATCGAAAGAGTACCAATGGAGCAACATTCTTCTTAGGAAATTTTTTGGTTTCATGGTTAAGTAAAAAACAATCTTCCATTTCACTCTCCACAGTAGAGGCTGAATATATTGCTGTTGCATCATGTTGCACCTAGGTCATTTGGATGAAGCAGACACTAGAAGACTTACTAGTGAAGTATGATAACCCAATAATAATAAATTGCGATAATACCAGTGCCATAAACATGTCAAAAAACCCCATCATGCACTCCAAGACAAAACACATACCAATAAAATATCACTTCCTAAGAGAACACGTATCCCATAAGGTGGTCAAACTAGAGTATGTTGACACAAAAGAATAGGCCGTTGCTGACATTTTCACCAAGAAACTACCTAAGGAATCCTTTGAGCATCGTAGACAGAATATGTGAGTGATTCCTTTTCAAAAGTCATAGAGGAGGAAGCACAATCTCATGGGGATATACGATGACAGATGGGGTTGTTAGAAAGAATAAAGACGAGAAATTCTCAATGGCATAACATGTTATCCTTTGTCATTGTTGTTAAAGGGGAAGAAGGTTTAGATATTGCCATCAATGCCAAAGGGGAGATTGTTGAGAATGTAGTTTTCATTGATGTCAAAGGTGTTCATGAATGACAAAGTAATAACCAGTAGATATGGTAGCAGGAAAAGGTTGAGTGTATGAGTGCAGAAATCGAAGAGCGAATGTGGAGTGGAGAGTGCAGAAACTGTGTGTGGGAAAATTGTACCTCTGTGTAAATTAAATGAAGAACAGAGTTTACTTTGCAAGCATTTGAATCTCTCTATGTGTATGGGTGTATTTAGAAATATGATATAAGGATAGGAGATCGAAATTGTCTATGGGTAGAGCGCTGCTGAAAGGAATTGATCATTCCATTGATCAATTCAATTAAAGAGTTAAAAATATGCATCTTGGACATATCAATGGTTAAAAAGGGATTTGGCAGTTAGAATATGTGCCTGAGATAAGCCTAAACCAATCGCCATATGACTGAAAATCATGCGCTGGAGATTAAAGGTGGAATAAGATCAACAACTGAAGAAGAATTCGCTGATAAAAAAATGAGGAGGATAAAATGTGAGTCAAGTAACGAAACCATAACTAATCATTGGAAATCAGATTGAGATCAACGACCGAAATCAATCATTAAAATAGATCGACAACGCATAGTGATTTCACAAGGAGAACTAGTGAGGGCAATCAAGATTCTGATGTGCACGAAATATTTACGAAATATGCCTCATTGTTTTTGGATTCCACCATTGATTTGGTGGGGACACTGATCGAACATTCCATAAGCCATTTCGTAGATCCAACTAGCAAGCGGGTTAATAATCCAGATGGTTGCGAAATATAAAACTGCTATCTACTTTGTTATATTTTCCGCTGTTAATTGGATTTGATAGAGATCCAATGAATGATGATCATTTCGCTCAGTGTAATAGCCCAAATAATAATTTGATCGGAGATCAACAGTTAGGATTTAATCCACGAGGAAAAATACTGTGGTGAATGATTTTCACAAAAAGAAGAGGGGAGATCCAAAAATTTGCATTTGATCGTAGATCAACAGTTAGGATTTAATTCGCAAGGAAATCTACGGTGGTGAATGATTTCCACACAAAGAAGTGGGCAATCCACATTAGATCGTAGATCAATGGTCACGATTGAAACCTACAAAAGAAATCAACGGTTCAAATGGAAAGCAGAAGGCGAAAAAGTGAAAAGACTGTGAGAAAAGTTACAGTTCCAGATTCTGCATCTCATGATCTAGAAGATCGACAGCCAGAAATACATCTGTACAAGATTGACGATGCAGAAAGATTAATGCGGAAAGTGGAAGATGGATAATTGCGACCGAGTTCTTGAGAACCCACATTTTGCATCCCGCAATCTGGAAGATCAATGGACAAAAAGACATCAGTAAAATATCAACGGTGTTAAAGGATTAGTGCGGAAAGCGAAAGACGAAGAATTGTGAAAGAAATGTTTGAGTTTTTGAGAACCCGCATTCTGCATCTCGTGATCTGAAATATCAATGGTCAGGAAGACATCTGTAAAGATCGACGATGCGGAAAGCAGAAGACGAATATTTGCGAAACCAACATTTGAGATTTTGAGAACCCGCGTTCCACAACCCGCAATCTAGAAGATCAACGGTCACGGAAGAGCCCGCAGGAGATCAACGATGCAAAACAGTTGGTGCGGGAATTTTAAGTGCAGAAAGCGAAAAATCTCAAAATGACATTTTGTAAAGTCACAAACCCGGATTCCGCTATCCGCATCATATCTTAGATCAACGGTCACGGAAGAGCCCGTAGGAGATCAATGGTGCAGAATGAATGGAGCGGAAAGACAACTGCGAAAATCGAGAAAAGGCATTTTGAGAGATGTCACAAATCCATGGTCTGTATTCCACATCCTATCTGAGATCTACGGGGAGGAAGAAGCCTGATATAAAAATCAGCGATTGAGAATGGATGCGAAAATGGAGAGTTTGGAAGGTCATGATTGGAAGATTCATGAAGATGTACGATCAATAAAATGGCACAATGGTGAAGAGATGCGCCTGTAGGAAGACATGAAGGTATTTATTAACAGAAATATTGAAGGAAATAACTTGTCTATGTGATTGCAAATGACAGAGTCCAAGAAGTGAATAGCAGACTGATAAAAATTAGTCCAGGGTGGTAGGGTGGTGCTAGGGCAGGCTACAAGTCTGCAAAGGCTGTTGTAGAATCCTTTTCTATGGTAGCAGGCAAAAACCCAGGGTGTTGTAGCATCCTTTTCTGTGATAGCAGGAAGAAACCCATGGTTTTGTAGCATCCTTGTCTGTGGTAGTAGGAAGAAACCTAGGGTGTTGTGGCATCCTTTCTGTAGCAACAGATAAATTAATTTTGTAGATTCATCTTTTTAATGAGTTTGAATTGGTCGCTTTCTCTTTGAGGTTTCCACGTTAAAATTTGTGGCTTAACTTGTTTGTTTCATTGTGTGTTTTTAAAAAGAAAAAGACAATATTGATTCACCCCCCTCCTCTCAGTATTGTAGAATAATCCAACACTTCGGTCATTCTCCAATTTCCTAAGACATTTTTCTCATTGCCTTTTAGATCATTCTCTCATTACCTAGGTCTTTCTCTCAATGTCCAAGGCATTTTTATTAGTTACTTGAATGTTTCCTTGCAATTTTGGGCATTTTATTGCATTTTGTGCATGAATATTTTCATATTTAATCATTATGTCAGAGTTTCTACACTTTTCACCATGTTATAGTTTTATTGAATTATTGAGTAGATTGCATCCACCATTCGGGGTTTGTTGTTATCCTAGGATTTTTTTTTATCTCCCCTCTAAAAACTTGTACATTTCCATGATTATTCATTCAGATTAAAAGAAAAAGAAGAGATCAGTTCAATTAACTTGGTTAAAACACATACATACATACATACATACATACATACATACATACATACATACATATATATATATATATATACAAAGTAAGTAATTGTTAATTAAAAGAAACAACACAATATACAAGTTGGTAAGATAATTCATACACATGGTTACATTGTTGATCTTCTTTTAAACAATTTTATATGTCCCTACTTAGATAATGTGACCATAAAACAAACAAACAAACATACATACATATATAAATACATACATACATATACACACACATTTATAAAGTAAGTAATTTTTAATTAAAAACAACAATACAATATACAAGTTGCTAAACAAATTCATATACATGGTTACATTGTTAATCTTCTTTTAAACAATTTTTTTACTACACGATAACTCAAGTTAACCATCGACCTTCAACATCTCATTCCCAAGATACCCTAGCCTTCTTGAGAATTTTTTTTATGTATGATAATCTTGCAATGGTTTCTTTAGTGTAATAGTTTATGGACAGTTGAGTGCAACAATGCTCAATTCTCTAATATCGAGGTGGTGAACATAGGGTTAGTATAATCCTTTGTCTTCATAGTCAAATGGTGATATTTCAATGACAATACCACCTTAAACTTGAATTGTCTCGAGCTATCTTTGAAGGGTTCCTTATTTGTCGAGAATATATTATTGGACTTTGTTCATGTTCTTAGAACCCTTCATAGCAGTGATTTATGTTTGGCTATGCTCTTGGAATGGTGTTTGTGGATGTTTTCTTGTAGTTTCTTGGTATATTTTTATAGCAATGATTTATGCTTGGTTGTGCTCTTAAAATGGTGTTTATGGATGTGCTTTTATAGTGTGTTGGTATTTTGTTTATCGAAGTTATGTACTCATTGTTTGACATCTTGTGATGCATCATAAAAATACAAAATACATAGAATAAGAGGTGCAATGTCTAGGTGACTTCAAACCAATAAGGGATTAGTGCTTTTGTACTTATACCAAACTTTCAAGAAAAAGGTCTAGCATATGTGTTTAGTGAGATCCAAGGGCTGTTTGAAAATTTATTCTATATATTTTGATTTGTCACATGCACTGAGCAATAACATGTAAGTTGGAGTAGTTTGAGATTGTTTTCTATTTCAACAAATTACTTAACCCTTACATTAGTACAACAAACATGATTTCAACATATAGAGAATTCAAATGACATTTACAAATTTAGTAACCCAACCAACACAGATCCATCTTAAACTAGAATCTACAAAGAAGTGAAAGGGATCCAATTTCTTGATGTGTAAATTTTTTTTATCTTAAATTTTTATGCATTCAAAAAAATTTACACCTCAGAATTTTGATCCTTTGGTGTTTGGTAAATCAGGGTTTAACATGGATTTTTTAATTGCTTTTAATATTGGGTTGTTATTATTTGATTTGATTGTTGTTTGATAAATTAAGTCAACATGTTTTTTTTTGTTGGCAAAGTGGTGGAACCCCCTTGACAAGCAGGGTTTCCATTGGCTAAGAAACCATGAACCACGGGCATCTAAGCCGTCAAAATCACCCGGGGATCGCACCCGGCCTCGACCACACCAACCCTTAACATGGTTGGATTTTTTGGTATCCGACGAGATTAAAACCGACGACATTTCAACTTAGGGGGTGTCTTAACCATACCCCGCCACCAAGTGTTCTACATCTCGCGAATAAATTAAGTCAACATGTTTTCCTCTATATTCTTTTCTATTATTTCCTTTCTGACTTTAAAGTCTTTGATTTAAATTTATTTCGTTCATGTTGATTTGTCTTGGTGATTGCTAATGTTTGTTTCTTCTCCAAACATTATTTTTCCAACTATGATTGGTGGCATTCTTTTGGCAAAACTAATCTCCCTTGCATTCCTTGTGAATCTTTTATTCACAAAGAACTTGGAGTCCGACCCAATAGTATGGAATGATGTATGGAATTGACCCCTATAATATGGTTTGATCTATGACACAATAAATGGCAACTTATCTCTTTCAAGATTATGAAAGTATCAATTAAAGTAAATGACACCTTTATAAACGTAAAGCAAATGACACCTTTATAAACGTGAATAAGGTGTTGAAACAAATATGTGAATAATCGGCTCCTGCATATTGCATGGGCATTGTATTCTATTTCCTAACACTTGTTTATTTACCAAACCAAAATTTTTTATGCATATGCAATTAGTGCTTTAATATCATTATATTGTTTAATATTTTGATATATTAGATCTCTTTTACAACACTTTTTGTCTTTGATTCTCAATCATATCTATCGAAAGCACAATCAACAGGTTGATAATCTCTCCAAGTATGCTTTTGAGTTGGATTTTGGTATTGGTTTCTTTACAGAATTTATGAATGGCATGATCTCGGATCATGGAAATTTTAGACTTTTTAAAGTCTTGTGCCGGGACATTGTCCCTTTCTTATTTTGGCACGTTTTATTTCTTGTCTTACAAGACTCCGAGCAGACTGGGAGGAGACTTTTAGCCTACTGATCTTGCTCTCTGATCCATAGGGTTGATTGTCTTGGCTCTTTGTTTCAGCACTCAGCTCTGTGTTGATCTGCCTTTTGGATACTTTGCTGAGAATTGTGCTCATTTATTCTAAGCCTCCTTTACTTCTCTCCCAGATGAGAATGTATTGGTGCGTAGTGGGATCCCCATTATCTTCTTTACTGCTTGAAAGCCCATTTTTATATCGTTGTCATGTATAAGATGCCCTTTGATTCTTAATGAATAACAAAGACTGGAATTTTTTCTACTCAAAAAAAAAAAATGTTTTTAACTTACTTTATTTTTAGGATTATTGAAATATTATAGTTGTTGTTGCATCCAGGCTAAGGTTGTTTTGTTGCAATTTCGCAGCTTGAAAATGTTGTCTTAACAATTGTTCATTTCCCAAACCAAAAAACTTTTTGCATATGTAATTTGTGCTTTAATACCATAATAATGTTTAATATTTTCATATTGATGTTTTTATAATATAATATTGTTTGTTATTTGTGGTTATTTGCTTCATTTTGGATTTATTGAAAGATGATGGTTGTTGTTGCATTAACCCTTTGTTTGTTCTATTGCAAGTTTGTTCACTTCAGCTTTCCCCTAGCTTCATGTCTCCGGGAGTCGGATTTTGCACCAGCTAGTGACTCCACAAAGAGTTGAACACAACCATTGTTCCTTCAATGTCAAATGCTTAAAGCTAATAGATATTTTGCTATGAAGCTTTACAACTTCAACTAATATCCAGATATCTTGGTTTTTTTTAACATACCAACTTGGCAAAAGAAACCATTTTTTTGGACCAATGGATACACATGCTATGTGCTATACAATTATTACAATAGTACATAGTTTCGGAATTCTTGTATTCTCTTCTTCTCATTTACAAATACGTACATCAGAGGACAATGCCAGCATATGGCTCTTGTTCGAATACATGTATTAGAAAGAGTATTAAAATTTAAATATTAAAATAAAAATAAAATCCATAGTTCCATAAGAGATAAACCACCTTGTAGATCATAAAAAACTTGGCCTTACTGAAACATAATCTAATAAATTACTTGGAAATTTTTCTTTCATATGCATTCGGATTCTTTCCAAATAAAACCAATAGGTAAACCATATCATGGGGTGAAACCAATAACTTCACGATAATGCTGCAAATAAATTTATTAAAAAAATTCACAAATTTTCCCAAATATGTACAATCACAACGCATTGCTCTCCTTGCGAATCGCAATTAAAGCCAACATTATCCTTCAGAAGCTTTGATATCAAATACACTGAATCAATGGATCAATCGCTCCTTCCACGAAACAAGACATCACCAGCGCTGCATCATTATCATCAAATTTTACAAGGATCTCAACCACAAGAAGTTTTTTTTTTCTTTTTTCATAAAACAAACATAGATCCACCTGACCCCGGATCTAGCAGTCATAGGATTAAAAAAGGGGGTCCAAATCTCAGATTTTTTCACCAGTAACACCGAGACGACCGCCATTAAGGTGTAGAACAGGTCCTCGTTTAAACACAAAATACAATTAAACATTAATTAAGCTCAAGACGTTCCCATTTCTTGATCATCTCCAGGAGCAGGAATCCAGTCATTGGTAGCCGGGTTGCTACGAACAGGGATACGTTCAGTCAATCCACTCGCCTCTTGGGATTCCAAACGGAAATACGATCCGCCATTGCAATCAAGCTTAATGAACGCATCTCCAGTCTACAAATATATTGCATTAACTTCCCTGTCAATTCCATAATTTAAATTTACCCAATTCCAACAAAGGAAAAAGAAGAAAAAAATAATGAGAAAATACTCACACGGTGATGCAATCTGTCCACGGAATTCAAGTCCTTGTAATAAGCGGTTTCCACAAACTCTTCGGGCAAACTCTCTCCGTTTTCGCATACAAATATCGACTGTTCAACAAAATAAAAGTCAAAATCATATATAACGCTACGTTACTCTTATCTTCTGAGAATTCATTCACAATATGTAGTTTTAATTAGTGTGACAGAATAGTGTACCCCAGAGCGGGATTTGAATTCTTGGTATTTCTTGAGCTCCGGAGAGATGCTATCACATGGATCATCCTCAATATCATGATGTTCATCAGAAGAGCTTGTTTCGCTGCGGAGAGGCTTCATGTAGCGCTTGGGAGCGAGAGATTCGAAGTGAGATTTAATCTGCTCCGCGATCTGCCATTGTTGCTGCGCCTCCAAAACTTCGTCGCTCCTGCTCGGCTTCTGCACTGCCAGCCCTCCTTTCCCCATGATATATAGATCTCTTCTTTTAGCCCAAACCCTCTGGAACGATATCAAATGCCCCCAACACAAATATCCACCAAGTGCTGTACTATATATCATTGGAGATTCTTGGGTATACGAAGAGCCGAGATTGTGAATTGTTATTTATATATATAATTCTCGCCGACAGAGAAACACAAGGTAGATGGCCCGCAGATTCGATTCCTTTATATTTAAAAAAGAAGAAACCGGATCCATGCGGATGAGTGGGAATCGGTCATCCTTATCCATGACTCTCATTCCACGTGTACTGGCAAATTACAATCGAAGATCTTGTCTGCGATCGATGGTTCCATCGAGCATAGAAAAATACAAAGCCATTTGTTGGCTTGTTTGCATGGTAGAACGAACAATCCAAATATAAAAGAGTAAACATGCGTGCACACAAAACGCTATTTGAATATCAAAACCACACATTAAATAAAGGAAACTTGTTGGAGAGAATCTCTCTTACACTCAACTATCTAACCATTCATTTAACAAATCTCTAATGAATAAGATAAGATAAGCATTATTCTTCACAAGCCCTTTAATGTTTATCTTTTTGTGTGACTTTTATTGCTTTTTTCTTCATTTGGGTTATGTCCTCATTTTCTCTCTTCATCTTTTGGCTTACCTCATCTTCAGCCTTTGATACTAGTCCACTTATCACCTCGTGTTTGAGTGGATGATTCTACAATTTGATACCACATCTTCTTTATGCATAAGACGAATACATGCTACATAACTACATGTGGGACTACACCAATCCATTAGGGCTTGACTCAACATTACCTACAAAACACTCAGGGAATTCAACTTGCCTATGGCTAATCTTTACATATTAGACCAAAAATTTCTAGGGTGTCAGGTACAATCGATCATGCACCCCCTACAACACATATGCATCATTACAACATTTTATCTGAGATATAATAAGCATTTCAATGCTTTACAACAATTTCAAGGTTACACCTGGATGCGGGTGGTTACATGGCTCAAAAGAGGAGCGAGGGCAGTTGTAAGGACACACAGTTGTCCCCCGACACCACTCCCCAAACTTCCCATCATTAAGTATTTAATGATGCAAGCCATCCCCTCCCTCGATCGACGCGAGCTCTACGGGTTATTGATGCAAGGTGACATTCCCTCTACCACCCGGTACTATGCTCCACTGTGCATATTAATGGCGAATTTAACTGCACCTCACGTTCTGTGCAACCTTCATATGGGCAGTATGTTCATTACCCCTTACCTCATTTGTTCCTCCCGACGCATTTTACTGAAGGCTGAAAATTATGCAGAGCATGTGGTGACTGTGAAGCGTGCTAGCTTCCATCCTCTTACACCTTCCTTCTCAGTCGACATTCAGAGCCTACACCACACTATGGTTCTGGTTCACCTAAAGATGTCTCACAAACTGCGAGCTATGCCAAGGCAAAGATGTGGAGGTCATGGAAAATCCAACGAGCATGCTATAACTCTCACTGCTCAAGTAAATACTAAGGGCTATGACGTCGAAATCCTAGACCATCTTTGTCAACTCATGGATGATTGGGAGGACAAGCTCATGGGCACCCACTCCGCGACGAATAGAATGGTCCTATGCAGACATAACTTTTGGGCGGTAAAGAACCTCCCGGCCAGGCTTATCCTCTGTCTTACAGGTACTTAGAATGATCCCTCGACTCTCTCCTCGATTCTCCCTACGAATCCCATGGACATAGAGAAACAACCTCCTCATCCTCCGAGGACCATGGCGGGAACCATGCAGGGTAAAGCATCCATCAATATTGCTATGGATTACAGGAAAAAATAACTACTCTCGGTTAAGAGGAATCCCTCCAGCACCAACGACTCAAGCAAGGAGGATGATACTAACAACGACTCTAAGAGCTCTGGAAAGGATGGCGACAAGATTTTTGTCAACCCATCGGCTCCCCCAGCGAAAGGACGACAAAAAATGCATATGGGCTTCATCTTTGGTGTTCCCATTGAGTGTAATGTCCCTTTTTTAAATTTTTACCAAAATGCCCAATTTTCTAATTTTTTCACAATTTTGGCTCTTGACTAGTTTTAGTGTCTTGGTCTCCAAATCAGCCCAATTGCTCCCAAATATTCAGATAAGGTGTATGAATGATATAATAACTTAATTATCATGTTCAGGGATGTATTATGGCCATCCAATCACTTCTGCAAGTCAGTACTAAATTCTGAACAAGATAGATGATTCTACTGGCAATTTTGGGCTCAAATCCCCTTGGGGTAAGTGGCAGAAATGGATTCCCAAAAGTGGAGAAACCTACTCAAATTATTAAATTGAAGCAAGGGATGCATATAATAAATTATCAGAGACTCATATGCATAACCAATCGACCTCCCATGGTTGTTATCACTTCTTTCAATCAGATATAAAAAACTAGTTTTGGACCCTTGGGGAAATGAGGTGTAGTTTGCTCCAATTGCTATGAAATTTGACCCCATGGCCACAAATTCTCAGTTACTGAACATGAAACCCATAATATACTTTAATGGCAGTCCATTCATTCATAAATCATCAATATTTTATACATCCATTCGAATCCATCAAGATTACAAGAGTTTACAACAAGGTAGTGGGGAAATGGCACCGTTTCTTGATTATTGAGCAATAATACATGAGGTTTCTTGGCCTTTCAACCTGAGAGATTTATGAACTTAAATATCAGATCATTTACATCATAATACAAATACTGGAGCAAGAGAATCTCCCTTAAGAAGATGAATAGCTCAGCAAGTGTGCCTCACTCCATAGAGCTGAAATATGGTGAGAAAACTTGACATGAAAGGAAGAACAAGATGAAGTTGATATGTCCACGAGCTGTTGTATCTTGCACCTATAGCTTATGACTCCATTGAATCTCCTTGAAAGACCTGAGTGGCCTCTCCAAATGCCAATTAGGATGGGAATCTTTCACCCTTGAAATTGGCTAAGGCATGAACTAGTCATCCACTAGCTCTCTCTCTTCACAATAAAAATTTTCACAAATGATCAAAGGCTCTTCTCATGGCTGATCCCTGCATTTTATAAAAATCATTGGTCTTCTAAGGTTCTAAATCCATCCATAAACCAAATCCAATCCGAATTGGTGTGGCTCATGATATGCCATGTGGCCTCTCTCTTCACCTTCCCTCTTCTCACAAATTCGAGTAGCAGCCTCTTGGCCTTCTCCAACTCCCATGAGCTCCCTCTAAAATTCTCTATTTAGTCTTGACATGTCAGATATGTCATATGTTAGCCTTCATATCTGACTTGTGTCATAACTGTCATAGAATCTCCATCATTGGTGTCATAGATGTCATAAATGTAAGGGGAATCTAGCCAATTGTCCATAAAACTCCCATTTGGATCTTCCTCTCCCCATGTAGGTTACAATTCATCCCAAATTCAACCTATGAAGTATATGTACAAGTATATTAACCTTATAATCAATCCAAAAACATTAGGCTTCCCATAGATTCAAGATTGCAAGACGAAGATGCCATTTAACATATGAATTCTAGCTTGAGTGGGCCCCATAGTCTCCATGTGTCTCCATTCTCCATAGCCATTTCATTTTTCACTTGCATTCATTTAATTAACTCCATTAAATAAATATTTATTCCTTATAATGTCTAAACACCATTTATTAGCTCCGTTATTAACTTCCCAATGTTTCCACCCAACCTAGGGAACTAGTAGGATTGATGGAATTTTCCTACTATGCAATTATTTGAATGGGGACATTACAATCATCTCCACCCAATATTTCTCTATCTCAAGCAATTTCAGATTTGGATGCTGCAAAATATTCTCCTCTTCCCATATGGCATCTTCACTTGGTAGATCCTTCCATTGCACCAAGTATTCTTTGATTGTTCTTCTCTTTAATCTTCTCTCCCTTGTCTTCAAAACTTTTTCCGGAATAAGTGTGAGCTATCCCTCATCATCCAAAGGAGGTAGTGTATCTGAAATGACAATTTTCTGACCAATAGCTTTCTTGAGAAAAGAAACATGAAATATATTATGAATTTCACTCCCTTCCAGAAGTTCCAACTCATATGCTACTTCTCCAATATGTCGAATTACCTTGTAGGGACCATAGTATCTTGGATTTATATTTTCTGCCCCATTCCTTTTGAGAGATGTTTGTTTGTATGGATGCAACCTCAAATACACTAAATCATCAACCTGAAAGGTCCTTTCCTCTCTATGTGTATCTGCATATTATTTTTGCTGATTTTGGGCAACCTGCAAATTGTCTTTTAAAAGATTTAAAATTTCTTGGATTTCTTCCACCCAATCTTTATATTTTCAAGCTATATTATCACCAAATATCATATCAGAAAATGTAAGTGCATCATAACCATATAATGCTCTGAAAGGAGACACCCCTTTCACAAACTGCCTGTAGTATGTATATATTCCAATGAAGCCTCTTAATTTTGTGATGTTTTTTGGTGATGGCCATTCTAAGATAGCCTTGATCTTTTCCATGTGCACTTTCACTCCATATTTCCCAATAATGTGCCGAAGGTATACTAGTTCTTTCATCCCAAATTCATGTTTCGACATCTTAGCATACAAACACTGTTCTTGCAAAGTTTTCAACACAATCTCTAGGTGTTGCAAGTGATCTTCCTGAGTTTTACTGTAAATGAGAACATCATCAAAGAAGACTAAAACAAACCTTCTAATATTCTTGCAAAATATTCTATTCATACATGCTTGAAATGTAGCTGGAGCATTAGTCAACCCAAATGGCATAACAAGAAACTCAATGTGACCATAATGAAATCGAAAAGAAGTCTTTTGCACATCTTCCTCTTTCATCCGAATTTGGTGATAACCAGATCTAAGGTCAATTTTGGAAAATTAATTAGCTCCAAATAGCTCATCAATCCTAGGAATAAGATACATATTCTTGATGGTCTTCTTGTTCAAATCTCTAAAGTCTATACACACCCTCAAAGTTCCATCTTTTTTCTTTACCAACACTGCTGAAGAAGCATAAGGGCTAGAGCTTGGTCTAATGAGTCCCAACTCTAAGATTTATTGAATGGCCTTCTCAATCTCATATTTGAACTTCTTGGGATGCCTATAAGGTGGTATCTGAATGGGTGAAGTACCCTCTTCCAAAACAATGCTATGCTCAACCCCCCTATTAGGTGGTCTACCATGTGGAAGACCTCTGAATTTTTTTTCATATTTGTGCAAAAGTGTCTCTATATCCTTTGGGTGTTTAAAAACTCTATTTTTTTCTTAGGAGAGCTGATATAACATTCAGCATCCCATTCTATATCACCATGCCTCAATATAGTTCTCATACTATCGCAATTTACTACATGTTTTGGGTAAGTGTGCTTCCCTCTCACAACCCTTAGTACTACGCCTGTTGAATCTTGAAATTTCATTTCAGGAATTTGATAATCTACTGAATGCTCTACTATAAAATACATCCATTTCACTCCCAATACTACATTATTATCAACAACATCAACCACATAAAAGCTATCAACAAAAGTAAAGTCACCTATGGTGACTTGCAGCTTTGGAACCCATGTGTTGCATTGCATTGTGTTGTGACCTGGAATGACAACTGTGAAGCCATCGAATGGTTCACTTGGTATCTTTCTTTTCTCCACCATATCTGCATAAATTAAATTAAGTGTAGCTCACATAAAAGCTATCAACAAAAGTATAGTCACCTATGGTGACTTGCAGCTTTGGAACCCATGTGTTGCATTGCATTGTGTTGTGACCTGGAATGACAACTGTGAAGCCATCGAATGGTTCACTTGGTATCTTTCTTTTCTCCACCATATCTGCATAAATTAAATTAAGTGTAGCTCCTCAATCTACCAAAACCGAATCACTTTGTCCCAATACCACACCCTTTCATTGAAGAGTGTGATAGCGAGGCACTGCTGAAAGTACTGCCATTCTTTCTTTGTTCGGTGAAGGATGATTTTCTTCTTTTTTTTCTTCTTCATCTGTTGTCTCATATGCCTCCTATTGATCTGAAATGTTCCCTTATTCATACATACCCCCTTCATACTCATAATTATCAGAAAATACTTCTATGTATTGAGCTTTTGCTTTAGCACATTTATGCCCTGGTGTCCATGGTTGGAAGCTGGTGAAGCACAATTTTTTCGTTCGAAGTTTATCCCTGTTTTGTCCTTATTTTTTATTCTTTTTAGATGTATCTCCTTGCAAAAAATTCTTATTAGGTGCATCCTTTTTCCAAGTCTTTCTTTCAAATCTAAAGTTAGGCTCGGGAGGAAATCTTGTTCTAGGAAGCACATTTTGAAGATCTCTAGTCAAGCTCATTGCATCATTTAAGTTAGTAGGCTTGTGGGATTTAACCAAACCTTTTAAGGGCTCTGCCAAAACTTCATTGAACAACAATACTAACCTTCCCATAGATACATTAGCCACCTTAACTGATAATCTTTGGAATTCCAACATATACTCAATAGGAGTCCCTACCTGCTTCAATTGTGCTAGTTCTTTGAAAGACAATTCTGGATCTTTTTGCTCAAACCTTTCTAATACCGTGTCAACAAATTCCCCATATGTTTTAACTTGATCATGACCCAATGTTTTCAGGCCATGGAACCACCATTCATTGGCATCTCCATCCAAGTGCAAAATAGCCATTTTTAAAGCATCTTCTTCCACCATTGGATTCAGCTGAAAATACACATTCAATTTTTTGGACCCAAGTGTTAGCAGAACTTTGAGATAAACCGTCAAAAGTAGGAAGTGGAACTTTACCTATGGCACAATTCAATTTTTTTTTTGGTGTAGATACTTATTGTCCTCCTTCTTTTTTAGTTTGTTTTCCATGGTGAAGTATTGCTCAAATGTTATACTTATCCTACACTCTTCATCCAATTTAGCCCATTGTTTTGTTATTGTATCAATTTCAAGTGAATGTTAATCTCTTCTTTGGGAATAATAAATTTAGGTGCAGTAGGCCTTGGTGTGATCTAAAATTAATGGGGTCTATTATGAGGTCCTGTTCGTGAGAAAATATGCTCACCCATTGTCTTCCTTTCTGCTGATTGTGAACTACCACTATCTCCTATTATCCCTTTGCTTCCCATTTGATTGGCCATCAATTCAAATCCTTTTGCTATCTGTTGGGTCATGTCTACCATATGTTGGGTAATTTCCTTGGATATTTCTTCAAAAATGGGTTTTATAAGTTTGAGATACTCCATTTTCTTTTTAGTGTAGTCTTCTCCCTCGTGAGCCATAGCTTTAGTCAAAGGTACCTTTTTTTCTTCTAGTTCTTCTTCTACAAGCCGAGCACCTTCCAATTCAGATTATAAGGGTGGTGGTTTATTGATTTGACTCCTTTTTAACCCCATAAAGTTCCAATACCATGCTATGATAGCACTTGTAATTTCCCTTTTTTAGATTTTTACCAAAATGCTCAATTTTCCAAATTTTTCACAATTTTTCACAATTTTGGCTCTTGACTAGTTTTAGTGTCTTGGTCTCCAAATCAGCCCAATTGCTCCCATATATTCAGAGAAGGTGTATGAATGATATAATAACTTAATTATTATGTTCATGTATGTATTATGTCCCTCCAATAATTTATGCAAGTCTGTACTAAATTCTGAACAAGATAGATGATTTTACTGGCAATTTTGGGCTCAAATCCCCCCTGGGGTAAGTGGTATAAATGGCTTCCCAAATGTGAATAAACCCACTCAAATTATTAAATTTAAGAAGGGTATGTGTATAATAAATTATCGGAGACTCATATGCATAATCAATCGACCTCCCATGGCTGTTATCACTTCTTTCAATTAGATAGAAAAAACTAGTTTTGGACCCTTGGGGAAATGAGGTGTAGTTTGCTCCAATTTCTATGAAATTCGACCCAATGGCCACAAAATATCCATTAATGAAAATGAAACCCATAATATACTTTAATTACAGTCCATTCATTCATAAATCATCAATATTTTATACATCCATTCGAATCCATCAAGATTACAAGAGTTTACAACAGGGTAGTGGGGAAATGGCATTGTTTCTTCATTATTGAGAAATAATACATGATCTTTCTTGGCCTTTCAACCTGAGAGATTTCTGAACTTAAATATCAGATAATTTACATCATAATACAAAATACTGGAGCAAGAGAATCTCCCTCAAGGAGATGAATAGCTCACCTAGTACGCCTCAATCCATAGAGCTGAAATATGGTGAGAAAACTTGAGATGAAAGGAAGAACAAGATGAAGTTGATATGTCCATGAGTTGATGTATATTTCACCTGTAACTTATGACTCCATTTAAGCTCCTTGAAATACCTAAGTGGCCTCTCCAAACACCAACTAGGATGGGAATCTTTCACCCTCAAAATGGGCTAAGGCATGAACTAGTCATCCACTAGCTCTCTTTCTTCACAATAACAATTTTCACAAATGATCAAAGGCTCTTCTCATGGATGATCCCTGGATTTTATAAAAATTATTGGTCTTCTAAGGTTCTAAATCCATCCATAAACTAAATCCAAGTCGAATTGGTGTGGCTACTCATGCTATGCCAATGTGGCCTCTCTCTTCACCTGGGCCTCTTCTCCCAAATTCAAGTAGGAGCCTATTGGCCTTCTCCAACTCCCATGAGCACCATCTAAGATGCTATATTCAGTCCTGACATGTCATATATGTCAGATGTTAGCTTTTAGATCTGACTTGTGTCATAACTGTCATAGAATCTCCATCATTGGTGTCATAGATGTCATAAATGTAAGGGGAATCTAGCCAAGTGTCCATGAAACTCCCATTTGGATATTCCTCTCCCCATGTAAGTTACAGTTCATCCCAAATTATACCTATGAATTATATGGACAAGTATATTAACCTTATAATCCATCCAAAAACATCAGGCTTCCCATAGATTCGAGATTGCAAGAGGAGGATGCCATTTAACATATGAATTCTAGCTTGAGTGGGCCCCATAGTCTCCATGTGTCTCCATTATCCATAGTCATTTCATTTTTCACTTGCATTCATTTAATTAACTCCATTAAATAAATATTTATTCCTTCTAATGTCTAAACACCATTTATTAGCTCCCTTATTAACGTCCCAATGTTTCCACCCAACCTAGGGAACTAGTAGGATTGATGGAATTTGCCTCTTATGCAATTATTTGAATGGGGAAATTACATTGAGGAGGAGAAGCCCTCCAAGCCATAAGTCCAAGTTCCTATATTTTTTGTTTACCTCTCGCATGGTTAATTTGGATCTAGCCCTACTAGTTAATTACAACAGTAACACTCGTTTTTTTGCTTCAATATTGTTTATTTTGCTATCACTGTGATATGTTTTCCCTTCCATAGGGGGGATCAATTTCAATGTAAAAGTCTGAAATCTCGAGAGGGGTAGGCTTCAAAATTTTCTCTGCTACATCCAATTCATAGAACTTCCATCATGATTTGTATTGTTTCCTGAACTATAATTTTCAATCAATAGATTAGACTCTGAATTTACAAAAAAAAAATATCAAGGTTACCATCACTCCATGGTACAAATCATCTGCCCAAAAAATACAATCCCATTACATATGCCCAAAATATAAACCCATTTATCTCTCATCACAATGGATACCTTTTCTTTTACCTCTTGATTTGGATTTTTCCTTCTTTGTCTTTCATCATTCATCTTTGTCAAAAAACTTCATCTTGTTGTACTTCATTAAAACTTTGCCTTTTGTTGCTTCTATGTTTTTCTTTTATCTTTCACTTACACCTATAATATTCTTCATGCAACTAAAATTTATTGCATAAAAATGTTTCTTGTTGGAGTTGATCAAGATCCAACAAGATACCTATGACTTTGGGTTGGAAAACTTAAATGACGCGCCTTGATCATGATTTTGCATCACTTACTCCAAATTTCACAATGGATTTCATGACCATTCAACTCACACTTGAACTATACCAAATCAAATATAAGAGAGTAGAAATGATTGCATATAAAATTCTATTCAGTGAAAACCTATTCATAAAAAAATATCGCATATTTATACAAACTCTTAAAGGATCTTAACCACACATTAAATACAAAAAACCTATTAGAGAGAATCTCTTTCTCACACCCAACTATCTAACAATCCATCTAACATATCCCTAATGAGTAGGATAAGATAAACATGATTCCTACTACGGAACATTTTAGCGATGATAAATGTCAAGACATATGGGGGATTCAAAATGTTGTCCTCCATTTCTACATCATGTACTAGGTGGATATGTAGAGGCCTTTTTATGACCATGATAGTTCACGAACTTAGATTAAAGAGCCTCCTTTTTTAGAACCACAATTATTCACAACAATAATAAATAATTGTTTCTTTTAAGGTCTATGAATATTTGAGCAACATGCACAAGGATATACAACATTATATTGCAATTATGAATATTTACATGGTCATATTTCCCTTCTACAAATATTAGTACATTAACCATGTCATGGACTTTATAAATTTGGGATTCATGACAAGGAAAAGCAACACATTTGGATTGTTAGTTCGCAGCATTACAATGTCCAAAGTATTTACAACTCCTCAAAACTCAAACCAGATGAAATTAGTGCTAGGATGTTTGTTGGAGACTACTCATTTTGTTGAACTAGATGAAATTAGTGCAAGGATGTTTGTTGGAGATTACTCATTTGGTTGAAAAAGTCTTAAAAAGGAGCATTATGTATGGCTTCTCAACCTGATACAAAACTTTATATGTAAAGAGAGTTGTCATTATTAATTATTCTTTTAGGCCTCTAAACTTCTATGTAAGAAAGTTGTCATTATTAATTATAAATTTGGGATTCATGACAAGGGAAAGAAACACATTTGGATTGTTAGTTCGCAGCATTACAATGTCCAAAATATTTACAACTCCTCTAAACTCAAACCGGATGAAATTAGTGCAAGGATGTTTGTTGGATACTACTCATTTTGTTGAACTAGATGAAATTAGTGCAAGGATGTTTGCTGGAGATAGGCTCATTTTGTTGAAAAAATCTTAAAAAGAAGCATTATGTATGGCTTCTCAACCTGATACAAAACTTTATATGTAAAGAGAGTTGTCATTATTAATTATTCTTTTAGGCCTCTAAACTTCTATGTAAGAAAGTTGTCATTATTAATTATTTTTTTAGGCGTGTAAGTATATTAACATATTAATATATCCGTCCATTCTTACATTCATTCAAAAATAAATGGTGGTTATTGTATACTATAAGAATACTCCTCAGCCTCCTCACCCAAGCAATATTAGTAAAAAAACCAAGTGAAGTAGAGAGATTGCTTAATTAAACAGCGTCACCTCTTCCCTCATTGTCAAAACATGTTTTAGAGAGTGGTGTTATGTTTGTAGTAGAAGGAGGACCATGGAGAGTATTCCTTTTGCTAATGTTTCTACTTTAACATTTACGTCTCTACAAACATGCAATATGAAAGTGATATGTTAGAACCTTGAGTTCCTTTCCCTTGTTTTCTTAACCCTTATTTGATGGATCAATCCTATGCCTTGAGGGGATCCTCTTAGATAACCTATGATAACATTTAAGTCTCCATAAATTAATTCTCTAATTCCACCTTCCCATGCTAAGTTGAAGATAGAAGTGTCAATGAGAAGTTTGGTTCAATGGTTCGTGGCTTTCCCTATGTTTAATAAACCAACCCTCAACCCTACTAAGATCCATGTTTCAGTATGATGGCCCATCAAAGAAGTATCATGTATGTATGGGGTCATAATTCGAGTGGAGAATGAACGTGGAATTTAGGGAACTTTGCAGTGATGGTTGACATTCTATTGACTTTTAGTTTATAGAATATTCTATATATATTTCTTTCATTGTTCTAAAAATGTATTTATTCTTATATATCCAGGTGACCACATTACCTTTAAGGAAAGCCTTATTTTCTTTTGTTGTGTGGTTTATCCATGGTTCTAATGCTATTTAGATGTTGTCCAGATGTTGTCCATATCCATTGTTAGGGTTGGAGGCTTTATTTATGGGAAACAACCTATATTTATTTAGTAAACTAAAAAATGAAAAGAGATTCTTCATGATCCTCATACAATGGGCATCTATCTACTGGGCCCTTGGAAACCTCTTCCTTTCATCATTTTCCCAAGTTGGTACAATCTGTTTATTAGAGATCCAAGCAAATATGATAGTCTTTGGAGGGGATTTTACCTTCCAAAGCTTTATCCACCACCATTGATATGTGTTAGGTGTCTATGGAAGGAAAATAGTCCAATAGCTAATATTTACATTGTATCTTCTTGACCTTGGATTTCTACCCCTAGAAATGAGTACTCTTATGATCTGAGATGCATTCCTACTTTGTACAGTTGTTTTATATATTCATTCCATTGTTTTTATTCTAATCCCAACAAACCAAAGGAAAATTTTAGGGGTGCAATTTATTCCAAGGGCTATTTTTTTACCCTCTTTTCCAAAAAGAGATTTGCCAATTTGCCTTTTTTTTAAAGTTGATTTGCCCAAATTCCATGGGATAAGTTTTTTTACTCTAAAAATCACAAAATTATCCAAAAACTATATAAAGTCATTAGAAATTAGATTTTTTTTATCGTCAAACATTTTATTGTTGCAAATTTAAGAATTAGGAAGATTTGCAAATAATAATGAACTATTTTATGGTTGCAAATAATAATTATCTCAAAGTCAATTCATAATTATATAAAAATCAAACGAAATGTAGCTCCAAAACTTAAAAGATAAAAGATATATCTAGTTCCATTTTTAAAAGAGACATTATAAATACATGATTAGATGGAGCTTCAATAAAACATATACATTTGGGTGTATATATTTACTTGTTTCTTTTATAAAATACAAAGTTATTCCCATATATTTTGAGAGGCTTTGTTGTTACATGATGTGTAAATTTCTCTATATAAATTTAATATTTTTTTGTTTGCTCAAAACTTCTTTATTTGGTGAAAGTGGCTTTTGTTTTGAGAAATCATGACCCAAGGATATCTATTTTGTCAAAAATCACTTAGGGATTGCATTTGTCCTGGACACTAACCCTGAATTTGGCTAAATTTTGGGTGTCTCCTCCCAACTAATTTACCTCTAAAAAAAATTGAACCTAGGTCACCTTGTTGATAAGACCTACACCTTAACTAAATAAGCTAACAAAATTTAACATATAAATTTTATAATTTATTATTTTGATGTTTTTTAGTTTTATAACTTATTATTAATACATCTTTTCAAATTAAATTATTTGTGAAAGAAAGTTATATTTCATCGTGATTCATTGTTCTAGAATATCCTTATATAAAATGAGTCATGATTCGTTGATTATCCTTTTCTTATTAAACTATTTGAATTATGATTTATTGTAATCATATTACATGTTGACTTCATTGATATTTCATTATATTCATTTTTGACTTTATTACTTTTTAACTTGAGACATTTCATTATAATTTATTACTTGGGACATGTCATCTATAAACAAGGAGTAACGGTGGATTTAGAGAAGATATAAGTTATCATGGGATGGCCTACATCCAAAAATTATCAGAAATAAGGTTATTTATAAGATGAGTTGGATACTACAGAAGATTTATAGAGTGCTTTTTCAAAGTGGAACATTCAATTACATCATTGCAGAAGAAAGGAGTCAAGTTTTTATAGACATCACAATGTGAAGAACGTTTTCATCAATTAAAGAGATTGTTCACCGGTACACCAATTCTCAATATTATTAATCTAAATGAAGATTTTGTAGTATATACAGATGCTTTCCAAGAAGGAATTAGTGGAGTCCTTGTTACAGAGAAAATATTCCTATGGATTGGGGTAGAACCACAATAGACATAGTGATACTACAAATAAACTCAATTCTTAGGTATGCTATATAAATATGAAATGCTAACAACAAAAGGATAGGGCACTTTCCTCAACTGGATGTTCGAAAAACACCATTGTTGAGCTCTCGATCCAATGTTTATTACCTGCAACTTGTCCTAAAAAACAAAAGCATGCAAGCATAGAAAATATATACGAATTGTTAGCACATAATCTAGCATAATCCATTTAACATATCAAGCAAATATACCCAAGGAAAATAATATGACAATTGCAACACTAATTGGATGAGAAAAGAGTATTTCTATTGATATAATGAACATAAGTACATAGTCACAACCTTCTGTCAACAACTCGTCTGGACCGGGAAACTAAGTTCCTCCACCTAATCCTCCACCACTTCAATCCTCCATGCAATGGCAAGCTCACAAGTTCAAGGAGTAATTGGGTTCCTCCTTCACAAGGTAGGAAAGAGCTTGGGAGATGAACATAAGGGAGTTCATTCTAACAAGGATAAAGGGATGCAGATTCAAGGTATGTCAATGGGGGATTTTTTCTCCAAAGTTTCTTTACTCTCAAACTTCTCCTCCCAAAGTGCTTCACAATGACTCAATATATAGCCCTCAAAGGAGATGGAGGGTCGAATTTGAGCATTTCCCAGTATATGGAAGGCCAAGCATCATAATAGTCATGATTTGGAAAGTAAAACTCGAAATATCTTTAATTTTGAGTACAAAACGCGATGTACACGAGCTATAATGGAGAAAGATGCATCTAGACATGTTGTAGTGTTGTTGACCCATGTGTATCAACAAAAATGGGATTTTTTGGGATTTTAACTGAGAAAGGGGGTTGTGTTGAGTGTGCAAAGAGACAAGGTAGGCCATCAAGGTATGTTGCATAAGGTGTGGCAAATCATGCTATAACAGATGCCCCTTAATGCATGGGGTTAGAAAGATGATCATGATGGCCAAAATACATTATAAATCGTAGAAGTGTAGTGGAGACTAGCCACTCATTAGAATATTAGAATATTGACTTTGTATACATGACTATGGATCTAAGGTACATAGAAGTCCCAAGTGCATATACATACAATATGTGTTCATGGCCATGAATAGGTAGTACATAATAAACATCTATCATAAGTGGTCATAGCCATGACCTTGATATGTAGTAAAGTCCAGTCTCCAAATAACTGAAGGCATCTGGTACATATTGAAGTATAAATTATTCTGCAATGAGAATTGAGGTCCCATACGTGCTGTCATGATCAATGGTAGTAGCATATAAGATGATGCCACTATAGTCTAAGGTATTCTACACGAACCTCCAATGTTTCATTTCTCATCATGTGAATAAAGGTATTGGAGTCCAACATAAATGGCTTCATCCCTAGCTTAAGTGTCTCAACTTCTAAATGCAATTCTTGAACATAGTAATATGTAACTAGTAAAATATATGTTAATTAAAAACATACAAGTAATTGTGTTTTTAGTTTTTTGTCGAACTTCAACATCTGTATCCGTACCTGGCCGAATATACTTCGATTTTCATATTCCCTTTGAATTTTTGTACGACAAACCCCAATACAACCAAATTATGCTACTATAATGCTAATCACTAACCATGCACTATGTCTAACCTATACACTATGTTACAACTAACCTCACGCTATGTTAACAACAACCTATGCAATATGCTAACACTTACCTTGCGATATGTTAATATCTTTTAAGGGTCTTTGTGTAGATTAATGCATAGTATACCCCTCTTTATTAAAAGCATTAATGGGATCTTAATTAGAGTAATGTTTAATTAATGAACAAGCTTTTGGTTAAAGAGAAGTATGTGTTCCTTCATGAAGCATACCAAGGTGAGCATTGGGTTACCAATCAAGAATGTGATGAAGCTATAGGTTATCAATTAATAATGCAAAGGTTAGAGAGTTAGTCTATTCATTAAAATTCCAAGAAGTAAGCATATGGAGAGTGTGATAGGTGGAGGAGACTTTAATTATTCAGTTTATAAACCAATTACATGTCAAAATTTTACAATGCACAAGGCAATGGATTGAGGATAAAGTACGTGGACTGCCAACTAGGTTTGATAGGAAATCATTAGTGATATTTCGTCACTCTTGAAACTCGGATTTGAATTCCACTAGTTGTGTTGTACTTAAGTAGGATTCCACCTTCTCATGCTAAGTTGAAGATAGAAGTGTCAACGAGAAGTTTGGTTAAATGGTTCGTGGTTTTCCCTATGTTTAATAAACCAACCCCAACCCTACTATGAACCAAGTTTCCCTATGATGGCCCATCAAAGAAGTATCATGTAAGTACGGGGTCATAATTCGAGTGGAGAATGAACCTAGGGAATTTAGTGAGCTTTGGAGTGATGGTTGACATTCTATTGACTTTTAGTTTATAGAATATCTAATATATCTAAGTGACCACATTACCTCTACGAAAAGCCTTATTTTTTTTTCGTTGTATGGTTTATCCATTCTTCCAATGCTATTTTGATGTTGTCCATAACCATTGTTAGGGTTGGAGAATTTATTTGTGGGAAACAACCTATTTATTTAGTGAACTAGAAAATGGAAAGAGATTCTTCATGTTCCTCATACAATGGGCATCTATTGAGCCCTTGGAAATCCCTTCCTTTCATCATTTTCCAAGTTGGTACAATCTCTTTATTAGAGATCCAAGCAAACATAATAGTATTTGGAGGGGATTTTACCTTCCAAAGCTTTATCCACCACCATTATTATGTGTTAGGTGTATATGGAAGGAAAATAGTTCAATATCCAATATTTACATTGTACCTTCTTGAGCTTGGATTTCTACCCATAGAAATGAGTACTCTTCTTATCTGAGATGCATTTCTATTTTGTATAGTTGTTTTATATATTCATTCCATTGTTTTCCTTCTAATCCCAACAAACCAAAGGAAAATTTTAGGGGTGAAATTTAGCCCAAGGGCTATTTTTGACCCTTTTTCCAAAAAAAAGATTTGCCAATTTGTATTTTTTTTTTTAAGTTGATTTGCCCAAATTTCATGGGATAAGTTTTTTTACTCTAAAAATCTCCAAATTATCCAAAAACTATATAAATTCCTTAGAAATCACTTTATTTTTAACCACCAAACATTTTATGGTTGCAAATTTAAGAATTAGTAAGATTTGTAAATAATAATGAACAATTTTATGGTTCAAATAATAATTATCTAAAAGTCCATTCATAATTATATAAAAATCAAACGAAATGTAGTTCCAAAACTTAAAAGATAAAAGATATATCTATTTTTTTTTTTAAAAGAGACATTACAAAGACGTGATTAGATGGAGCTTCAACAAAACATATAAATTTGGGTGTCTATATTTAATTGTTTCTTTTATATAATACAAAGTTATTCTCTTATATTTTGAGAGGCTTTGTTGTCACATGATGTGTAAATTTATATTTTTTTGTTTGCTCAAAACTTATTTATTTGGTGAAAGTGGTTTTTGGTTTGAGAAACCGTGACCCAAGGATATATTTTTTGTCAAAAATCACCTAGAGATCGCATCTGTCCTGAACAACACCAGCCATCAACTTGGCTAAATTTTCCGTGTCTCCTCCCAACTAATTCACCCCTAAGAGAAATTGAACCTAGGTCACCTTGGTGATAAGACATACACCTTAACTGAATAAGCTAACAAAATTTAACATATAAATTTATAATTTATTATTAAAACATTTTTTAGTTTTATAATTTATCATTAATACATCTTTTCAAATTAAAAATTGTTATATTTCATCGTGATTCATTGTTCTAGAATATCCTTATATAAAATGAGTCATGAATTATTGTTGATTATCCTTTTCTTATTAAACTATTTGAGTTATGATTTATTGTTATTTATACTTTTCCTAATTATACTACATGTTGACTCCATTGATATTCCATTGTAATTTATTACTTCGGACATGCCATCTTTGAACAAGGAATAACAATGGATCTAGAGAAGATAGAAGTTATCATGGCATGGCCTACACCCAAGAATGTATCAGAAACAAGGTTATTTATGAGATTAGTTGGATACTACAGAAGATTTATAGAGTGCTTCTCCAAAGTGGCACATTCAATTACACCACTGTAGAAGAAATGAGCCAAGTTTTTATGGACACCACATTGTGAAGAAAGTTTCCATCAATTAAAGAGATTTCTCTGGTACACCAACTCTCAATATTATTGATCTAAATGAATACTTTGTAGTATGTACAAATGCTTACCAAGAAGGAATTGGTGGACTCCTTGTTACGAAGAAAATATTCCTATGGATTGGGGTAGAACCACAATAGACGGAGTGATACTAGAAATCAACTCAATTCTTAGGTATGCTATATAAATATGAAATGCTAACAACAAAAGGATAGGGAAGTTTCATCAACCGGATTTTCGAAGAAGACCATCGTTGACTTCTCGATCCAATGCTCTTTACCTGCAACTTGTCCTAAAAAACAAAGGCATCCAAGCATAGAAAATATATATGAATTGTTTGCACATAATCTAGCATAATCCATTGAACATATCAAGCAAATATACCCAAGGAAAATAATATGACAATTGCAACATTAATTGGATGAGAAAAGTGTATTTCTATTGATATAATGAACATAAGTACATAGTGACAACCTTCTGTCAACAACTCGTTGGGACCAAGAAACTAAGTTCATCCACCTAATCATCCACCACTTAAATCCTCCATGGAATGGCAAGCTCACAAGTTCAAGGAGTAATCGGGTTCCTCCTTCACAAGGTATGAAAGAGCTTGGGAGATGAACATAAGGGAGTTCATTCTAACAAGGATAAGGGGATACAGACTCAAGGTATGGAAATGGGGAAATTTTTCTCGAAATTTCCCTTACTCTCAAACTTCTCCTCCCAAAGTGCTTCGCAAAGGCTCAATATATAGCCCTCAAAGGAGACGGAGGGTCGAATTTGAGCATTTCCCAGTATATGGAAGGCCAAGGATTATAACAGTCGTGAATTCGTAAGGAAAACTCGAAATATTTTTAATTTTGAGTACAAAAAAATATGTACGCGATATATAATAGAGCAAGATGCATGTACACATGATGTAGTGTTGTTGACCCGTGTGTACCTACAAAAATGTGATTTTTGGGATTTTAACTAAGCAAGGGGGTTGTGTTGAGTGTGCAACGAGACAAGGTAGGACATAAAGGCATGTTGCATAAGGTGTGGCAAATAATGATATAAGAGATGCCCCTTAATGTATGAGGCCATAGGGAAGATCATGATGGCCAAAATACATTATAATTCCTAGAAGTGTAGTGGAGACTAGCCACTCATTAGAATATTACAACATTTACTTTGAATACATGACTATGGATCTAAGGTACATAAAAGTTGCAAGTGCATATACATATAATAGGTGTTCATGGCCATGAATAGGTAGTACATATTAAACATCTATCATAAGTGGTCATAGCCATGGCCTTGATATGCAGTAAAGTCTAGTCTCCAAATAAACTGAAGCCATCTTGTACATACTAAAGTATAAATTATTCTGCAATGAGAATTGAGGTCCTATAGGTACTGTCACGATCAATGGTAGTAGCATATAGAATGATTCCACTATAGTCTAAGGTATTCTACATGACCTCCAATGGTACATGTCCCATTATGTGAATAAAGGTATTGGAGTCCAACATAGATGGCTTCAACCCAAGCTTATGTGTCTCAACTTCTAAATGCAATTCTTGAACATAGTAATGGGTAACTAGTAAAATATATGTTAATTAAAACCATACAAGTAACCATGTTTTTAGTTTGTTTTCAAACTCCAGCATCTGTATTCGTACCTGATCGAATATACATCGATTTTCATATTTTCTTTGAATTTTTGTACGACAAACCCCGATACGACCGAATTATGCTACTATAATGCTAACCACTAACCATGCACTATGTCTAACTTATGCACTATGTTACAACTAACCTTGCGCTATGTTAACAACAACCTATGCAATATGCTAACACTTACCTTGCGATATGTATATATATTTTAAGGGTCTTGTGTAGATTAATGCATAGTATACCCCTCTTTATTAAAAGCATTAATGGGATCTTAATTACAGTCATTTTTAATTAATGAACAAGCTTTTCGTTAAAGAGAAGTATGTGTTCCTTCATGAAGCATACCAAGGTGAGCATTAGGTTACCAATCAAGAATGTGATGAAGCGATGGGTTATCAATTAATAATACAAAGACTAGTGGGTTAGGCTGTTCATTAAAAATCCAAGAAGAAAACATTTGGAAAGTATGGAGAGCGTGAATGGTGGAGGATACTTTAATACTTCATGTTATAAACCAATGACATGTCAAAATTTTACGACGCACAAGGAAATGGATTGAGGATAAAGTACATGGAAAGACAACTAGGTTCAATGGGAAATCATTAGTGATGTTTTGGCACTCTCGAAGCTCGGATTTTAATTCCACTAGTTGTGTTGTATTCTTAAGAAGGATCCCATCAACGATGGTCAGGTTTGCAGTAAAAAACCTAACTTTCAATGATCCCAAAAATTACATGCAAAAACATTTTTAATGAAAGTCGAGGCCTCGTTTTTGCGACTAATTTACTCAAATTTAATTATGTTAGCTTCCCTACAATATATTTTATATAGTCTCTTTGTGCACCAATGGGAATTGACACCAGTCATTAGTGATTGAGAGATATTAATTGTTGAATTAGGTCAATTGGTCACTTGGTGCATCTTATGCTTAACATCTGGTAAAAAATTGGTTTGTTCCTAAACCGTCTCTAATTCAACCAGTGAAAAATAAATAGCATAGATATATTATCATAGCTGAGAGAGGAGGTAAAACCATTTACGTCATGTAATACATGGAGAAGGATTATGGTGCGTGAGACCCATCAGATGCACCCTAAATGAAGCTAAGACATGAATATATTCAATTGTGTGAGGATTTAATGATCAATTTAACATTTTTCAAAGCTGTGATTGATAAAATAACTCAATCAAAGAATCACAGCATAGACTAGACTAGCACGTTATCCTAGCTTGACAGTTTCCATGCAATTCTCAAACTTGGCAAGGTAAGGTAAAAATCAAAATTCGAAGACAATGATTGGGAACCACTGAGACTCATGTGTAGCATAAAGGACCTTGAAATTGACACTTGGAACACCCAATAAACTATCAAATCACTAATGTCAATCATGTCAAAATAAGTTGTCATTGAAGAGAAAAACAACTAAACCAAATAGTTCAAATTACTCACCCAATGATGACAGTAGCATTGAAAAAGATAACCATGAAGGTATCAACATATATTAAGCAATCAAACTTTCTTCAAATTATTCATCATTTACAAATATATTCAAGTCACATTCATAAACCCAAAATTTAGTATTTAGGGGGAAGGAGCTACTTTTATATTCGAAGGAAAAGGTAAGTAGGGGATATTCTTGTGGCCACAACACCTTTATAGCTGTAAATTCCCAACGATGACCTTTATAGGTGATATCATGTACGAATAGATGAGTGGTGTATATACACATCACACATAATAATAGAGAAGATACAAACTGTTACAACCATAAAATATATGATGAGAATTTCTAATTACACTTCAATCTAACAACTATGATTTTAAAACGTCATCAAGTGGTTGTGATTGTGGCTGTCAAACAATCCCATCGAACTTTCCTTCGTCGACTCTAATTGGATTTTGGACTATCCAATCAAGGTTTCTTTAAACACCATCGGGAAAAACTCCAATAAGGAAACCTTGATTGATTGTTAGACTATCCAATCAACGTTTCTTTGGCGGTTCTAATTGGTTGTCAGATTATCCTATTAGGGTTTTCCTTCGACTTCGATCGATAAAAACTATGATAGATAACCTTGATAAACATATATGATTGTCTGTCGGACTGTATTTTTATTTTTGGCCATTAATTCAAGTTAATCTATGAACATTTCGATAGTGAGAAATGAACTGGGACCGTTGATTTTGGCGCCTTCCAACAATCATGCATGTTAATGACATTTAGCACCTTTTCTTTCACCTTTAATTCCCTTCTCTAGTTTCCTGGTCCATCGATCCTATCACTTGGGCACTTTTCTTGTTAAATTTTGATCATTGGGATTAAGTAATATTGGTACTTAACAAAAAAATCTATCCTTTAATTTTTTTATAAAAGGACCTATGACTGAAAATCAATTAGAGCAAATTTGGGGTCTAAAATGGACCTTATAATAAAATGATCCATCCCGTAAGAAAACAAGCCACCTCATAAAAAAAAGCCATTGAATTCAAGAACCAATAGAAGAATTTCAAGAAAAGAGTCAAACATAATGGTTGAGTTGGCATATAATAATAATATAATATTTATGAATTTTGGAGGAAGAGATAATATTTGTTTTCATTCGTATTTTCAACATATCTCCGTGTAATTTTACTCAAATTTAAAGTGGCAGTACTCGTTGAATTTAGAATTAAATTCCACATCCAACCAGTACCCCACACTGCATACTTGATGGGCCCAATCCACTAAAAACATGAAATACATTAAAAAATGTAAAGTAGTTATTTTCTCTTTTCCTCCAAAATTGAAAAAATATTATGTTTTTTTTTGTAAAGTTGTTGTTAGAATTATATTATAGGTATAAAAAGTACAAAAAGAGATACAAGGAAAGATGCCAGCTCATGAAGTCTGGGAAGGTTTTTACGTTTAGACCTCCAATGATGTCGGGCTTCAAAAACACATACTAAAACTGAGTTTTTTCCTTCAACATGCCTATAGAGAAGGATTTACATAAGAAACCAGGAATTATTTTTGAGCAATTAGACAATATAGAGGCAAAAAGGATAGGACCTGTGTAGAGGAAAGAGAATACTAGGGGCGCATTTCCACTGCTTCATCTTTGTCGGGGATGGATCTGTCTTCCAATATTAGGCAGCTCCTAAAGAAGTCTTCATCCCATACCTGAGAATGGAGCTTGGGAGACAGGGGCTCTGGCTTGGTGCTAGTGATCCCCTTGTAACACCTCGGTTTTGACCCCGTTGCATTAAACGTACATGATGTATATATTGTAAATAATCATGGTACGGAGCTAAAGGCCAAGGCCCCATCATTTATTGGTTATGCTATGTTTCAGGTTGAAATTGTCATCGATGGTATATCGGGGCATGCGGCATATATTAAGTTTTTTCATCATGTAAATATGCATCTTTAATTAAAATGAACCCTGACTAGCTATGTTCGCGACAACCAAATTGAGAAGGGGCATGATTCTCACAAGGATAAGGGTGGGGGATGTCAAACCTTGGCCAATGGGGGAAAAAGCCATGTGTCACCTTCCCTTGTCTTACCCAACTACCACCATTGAAAATTGCTACTGTTAGTTGGGGTAGTTATGGTTGGGAGTGGAGTGTGGCAGGACTGTCAGTCCTTGCCCACACACACACTCCACCAGCAGATTGAACCTCACGATGGGCAGAAGAATGACTACGCCCCTCATTCCATCCTCTCCACTACGCCACTCTTTCCCTTGCCAGTTCATCCTCACGCAGGAGCGGTAGTCTGATTGTTCTCACGCACAAGCTTCTTTCCTGTTTGGTCTCATGCAGCCAGGAGAGAGGAGTCGTCTCCACTGTCATTCATATTTTCCACAAAGAGGAATCGAGTGTGTTTCAATCCATATTTGGGATTTGGTGTGAATCTTCTCTCACGCACTGGGTTCTGTGTTGTCGTTACTCATGCAGCAAGCTGGGAGCCGTTCGGTCACTATCACCCATGATTTTTCCTGTGAAGAGCCATTTTTTACGCACAGGGACTGTGTATAAGTTTTCCCTACCGAATTGTGGTTCGCGCATATGTTTTTCCCTCTGTATTTTGGGGTTTGGTGCAAGTTTCCCTCACGCACAGGTTGGGAGACTATATTTTCTTCCCCAGTGTGGTCTGTGTAAGTTTTCCCGGTGACTTTGTGGTCTAGGACGGACTGTTGTTTCCCCATGTCATGAGCTGTGTGTACTGATACGTTTTGGGATTGTTGCAATTCGCTTGGGAGTCATTTTGGCCACGATAGGGCCAAGAGCGACTTAGAAGTCGTTTCCCTGTTTAAACTATAACTACTGATTGGTTGCATGTGTGCAATGGTTGGTCTTCGGACTGTGTAGGGAGCAGGGATGGGGGCTTGGTTTACTTGATAAACCTGGTGTGTTTGGAAACCAAACAGGCAGAGCTAGACGGCTGGCTTTCTTCTCCACAACCCCTGAATAGCACTGGAAGGGAAGTCAAGGCCTGAGGGACTGTGTAGTAGAGAAGGGACTGATTCCTTGTGTTGGGTGTGTGTGGGTGTCTTAGAAGTCAGGCTAGTTCTGGTGTAGGTGTTCCTAGCTCTGTAATGAGCTCACCAGCTTAGCATTTAGCCCTTCCCAACTCCTTGATGGCCTGATAAACCCAACTGTGTTGGCTTGGCTGTGTTTTGTGTATCCTTGGCTATGTGTAAGCCTGCTTGTTCCTTATTCCTTGGGGAATCATTCCCAACTTGGGGGTGGCAGCATTGCTGAGAGATTTAGGAGCATGCTAGCCCATGATTGGGTGGAATGTTGCAGCAACGTAGCTGGTTGCGGAACGAGTTCTTCATAAGATAAGTAATCTTGTCTATTTTACTCCTGTAATCATTTTACTATTAATGAATATGGTGAACATGTTGAATGCTTGTATGAATGTATGTTGCTTCCACTGTGTATGATAAATAATTGTATATGTGTATGTTCTGCTTCAATGCATTTTGTTTCAGTATTTTTTGAATGCACATGTTCATGGGGCTGGTATCCCGGATGGTTAACGCCATGGCAGCGTCCTCTTCGCCGGTCGGAGGGTCAGGGACATTACATCCCTCCCCAGAGGAAGCTCAAAATATTTGGAAATGCAGGAGATCAATGGTTGTTGGCACTAGAAAGTTGGACACTGGAAGAGCCCGAATCGAATAAGCCTCAGTTTCCTGCATGGTCGGCACCACTAAAGTGGAAGTGAGGAATTTCATTGCATCTAAGCCTTTGGGAGAACATGCCTTCCAGGAATGACGGGGGCATAGGCCCTTGAGATGGGACACTGGAGTGTGGGGTTGCGGCAGCTCCAATAGGGAAAGTGGTAGCCATGTTATCCATATCGGCCCTGGAAAAGTTATAGGGTGGGTTCCTAAACCTATCTATACAATGCTCCAGGGAGTATTTACCCCTCGCTAGAATGGCACCCAGGTTGGAAAGTTTACCATCTAGGTGAACCAGGAGGCCGTGAGTGCCCATGATTGATGTGTTGGCTTCGGTCCAGTTCACGAGCACTTCTTCCACCAGATTTCCCAACATATTCTTAACAAGCCAGTAGAAATTTATTTTGCTTCCAGAGTTTCTCGAGGCGAGCAATTCTGCAACCTGATCCAATTCCCATTCTTCAATGAGGGCACAGATTGTGGATGAAACCGTGCTTTCATAACCAGAGTTCACCGCCTTAGCTTTTCACGGGTGCTTAGCCTCACTGACTGATTCAGGCCTACTACCTCTACGTGGTGTTCCTCTTGGATGCATTATGGAGTGATTGCACATAGTCGAGGCTTTTGATGATGAGTAGTTACCGAGTCGCGACCAGAGACACACAATCATTAGAGAAAAATTCGAGTGATCAAACATGCAGAAGGTGTTCGACCTTGGTTCTATATCAAGCGTCATTCGACTGAGCGGGAAGGGATTCACACATGGGGCTTCCATTATGCCACTGTCTTCCTGCAGAGCTTTCCTTACACTGATGTACAATCTCCGTCGTTTCAGGGTTCAAAATCTCATGAAACTATCATAAACCATTAAGTTCCAGGATACATGGACAATCCTTTCTTGTCTCTTCATCGAGCTGAGGTGAGCCCACGTCTTGTGCGAGCATTAAAACAACGCTGTCCACCTATCTAAACATTAAGACCTGTCTATCACCCTGGTTTGATGCAGATCACGATCACACATCAAGGCCATATGGCATCTGTAAAACCTCGGTTTTGACCTCGTTTGTGTTTAAATAATCATAGTGTGGAGATCAAGGAAAAATCCCCACCATCGATCTAGTGTTTATGTTTCAGCGATTAAGATTTAGGCCGATGGTGCTTTTATGCTAGTTGAACGTTATAAGTTTGGACATCAAGTTAAATTTGCAATTTTAATTAAAATCCTACATCCAGCTATGTCAATGCAACAAAATGAGATGGGGGCATGATTTTTCCTAAGGATAAGGGGGGGATTGGAAGAGTGGGAAGAAATTCAAAATGGGAAGAGCACCATTTCTAGGAAAAACATTTTTTTTAAATTTTCTTGGGCAAGAAAACACCAAGAAAACGCCTGCCTTCCATCATGTAGTCACGTTTCACCTTCCCCTCATGATTGGGACTGGGTTGAACATTTTGGCAAGGGGATTTTGGCATTCATGAAGCAAGAAAAACTGCTTTGAGTCTTGATCCTTTAGGAATTTTCCTGTTCTGTGAATTGTTTTCCTTTATACAATTTTCCTATATGTTAGTCGTTTCCGGAATGCGTATGCCCATAATCCGATTTGTGCTTTTGAATTGAATGACCAGCAAACGATTTCATTTTTGGTAATTGCAGTAGTCGGATTGGCTCAGGCAATGCTCAAAAATTCGTAATTGTTGTGTGTGTTTGTATTCCTTGGCTTCTGTTACGTTTTGTTAATCCCGGAACTGAGATCATTGTGTGTACATCCTCGTTTGACATCTGAACTTATTTGGGGAATGGAAATGGAGTCCATACTTGCTTGATAAACCTAGTGTGTGAAGGAACCTCACAGACCAATCTAGAGGAATAGTTTTCTTCTTTGCATACCTTGAATAGCACTAAAAGGGAAGGCATGGCCTAAGGGGCTGTGTAGCAGAGAAGGGGATGCTTCCTTGTGTTGAGTGTGTAAATGTTTAGAAGTCAAGCTAGATTTGGTGTAAGTGTCCATAGCTCTGGGATTGAGCTCACTAGATTAGCAGTTAGTATTTTCACCTCCTTGGCAGTCTGATAAACCCAACTGGAAGGATGGCTTCGCCGGTAGCCTGATAAACCCATCTGTTGGCTTGGCAATGTCTCATGTGAATTTTGGCCAAGTGTAAACCATTGTCTCTGTAATCCTGATAAACCCAGCTAGAAGGATGGCTTGACTTGGTTGGTAGACTGATAAACCCATTTGTTGGCTTGGTTGTGATTTGTATAAACTTTGGCTATGTGTAAATCACTTCCTGTGTAATCCTGATAAACCCAACTGTGTTGGCTTGGCTGATTTTTATTGTATCCTTGGATATGGGGAAGTATGCTAGCGTTCCTTATTCCTTGGGGAAATCATGCCCATCTCGAGGGTGGCAGTGTTGCTGATAGATTGATGAGCACACTGGCCTATGGTTGGGTGGAACGTTGCAACGACATAGCTGGTTGGGGGACAAGCTTCTGATCAAGATATGTATCTCTTGTGTTTCAATCCCTGCAACTGTACTTGTTTGTAAATTAATATGAAATGATGAATGCTTGAATGAAATGTGTTATGTTTCAGCTGTATATTTCATGAATGATGCATCTATGAGTGAAATTACTTCAATGAATTTTCTATGTTGTTATGAAGTTAGATCGGCTGGATTGGTGATGGCCTCGATGTTGGAAATTAGTTTTATACTTAGAATTTTTCATCAGCAGATCAAAATTCCATAGATTTAACCTTTCCACAACTTGCAGGATGCGGGATGAAGAAAATTTCTTTGAAAATTTTGATCTCCGCATTTTCCTTTTCGCAATTTACGGGATGTAGGATGAGGAATGCAGAAAATTCGTTTTGCGAAATCTACTTTCCGCAATTTCATTTCTGCAATTTCCTTTCCGCAACTTGCGGGATGTGGGATGCAGAAAAGTTATTTGTAAATTTCGATCTCTGCATTTTCCCTTCCGCAATTTGTGGGATGCAAGATGCGGAAGGCGGAAAAGTCATTTTGAGAAATTTGCTTTCTGCAATTTCATTTTCTCAATTTCCTTCCTCAACTTGCGGGATGCGGAATGTGGGATATGGGATGCAAGATGCGGGATGCAGAAATTTCATTTCGCAAAAATTGGTTTCCAGAATTTCCCTTCCGCAACTTGCGGAATGCGGAAATGACTTATGGTAAATTTTGATTTCTGTAACTTTGATCTCCGCAACAGCCATTCTGCATGCAAGATGTGGGATGCGGGATGCGGGGTGCGAGAGTGAAATTTTGATATGTTTCAATTTCGCAAGTGAAGATCTCTGCATCGTTGATTTTCCATGGGATGATTCTCCACCGTTTGATCTCTCTGTGATTGGGGAAGATAAATAGTTATACATGGTCTGGATCAGAATGTTAGTAGGAGAAATTCTTGCTTGTGTATATCTTTAGAGAAAAAAAAGAACCGGGAATCATCATACAAATGCAAAATCAGAGATAGATAAATTAGGTATAAGAGTTGGGTCGCGTTCTCTCCTACGGGGCGGGAGGGGACGTGACAACATTTGTCTTGTAGCGAAACCTCTAGGTGGGACTCACTTGGGGATCATGTCAATTGAATGTTGAGGTGGCTCATTTCGGGGAGTGGGTTGCATGTTGTAATCAGCTCCAAGTGTGTTGATATGGGTTCCATGTGTCGTGTGCGTTATACAAGCATCTGCATCTGGGGACTGTAGATCCTATGAAGCGAGGGCACTACAACTATGGATCAAACGGTTCTGAAAGGGTGGTCCAAGCTTACCCACACTAAGTGGAAGGTTACACCCCACCACTTCATTTGCCAAAAGGTCAGCCAGATTGTTGTCTTTTCTCTTAACATAATGGAAGTTGGTCGAGTCGAGCACCTCTAAGCTCTGGCTCAGATGATTGAGATTGTGTTCCAATCTCCATCAAGTGGAAAGTTTGGATATTTGCGCGCCATTTTGGATTTTGGAGGCTAGAGCCAGGATTAGCTGAGAGTCTCCCTCTGCTATAGTAGGGAGGAAGTGGTAATGTTTAGCTAGGGATATACCTTATATGAGGGATTCTAATTCCACCGCATTATTTGTATTAATACCCAAGTTACCAAAGAAGATGAGCAAAAATTTTCCTTCATGGTTTTGAATGACTCCTACGAAACTCGATGTACCAGGATTTCCTTTTGAGGCTCTATCAAAGTTGAGCTTGAAGACTCCAACTGGGGAGGGGACCATCGCTCAGGGCTGGATAACCATCTGGAGGGTCTCACACTAATGGTGGGAGCCGAAAGCTACATGAAGCTCCAGTTTATCAGAATGGATTTCTTAGCAGTGGTCGTAGGAACCTCTGATTCAGGCCACATTTTCAAGAAGGTTGTGTCCTGCAAATTTTTTTTGAGTTCCTTCCATATTGTGTCCAGAGCATTTAGTCAATCCTTGAATATTCTGGCATTTATTTCCTTGCATATGCGCCATACCAAGAATCCTGGGGTGAGTTCCCAAATTTTGTTGAGAAGGGAACTCTGGAAAGGAGTTGTCTCCTATATTATCAAAGTGCTTAGGATATTGTGCTTGTCTTTGTTAGTCCTTCGAAATATTTGTTCAATGAGATCCCAGAGCTAGGAATCTAACTCACAGGAGTCGAGAAGGTGGTTTATATCTTCCGCTGCTTTGATGCATAGGATACATAATGTCGGGCCCTGAAATCTCCCTTTTTGAATATTATCCCAAGTAAGGATGAGCTTATGGGAGAGAAACCAGAGAAAGGTGGAGATTTTAGGCCATATGTGTGGGTTCCATATTTTTTCCCAGTGGGGGAAATCTTGGTCATTGTCTTTGGCTATAAGGATGTTGTAGGCCTCCTTTGTAGTGAATAATCCTTTGGGGAGATGCCCTCATCTCAGTAAATCAGGGTGTTTCTTGATTCTGATTTTCCTGTTCTTCAGCTCCTTCCAAATTTGTTCCGTTGTATTCGGGTTCAGAGGCACGGACCATCTATTGGGGTGCAACCAAGAGCAAAAGGAAAGCACACTTTAAGGGATCCAAAAGTATTTGACAGCTAGGCGATAATTTTTATTTTGGTTATTTATAATTTCCTCTATCTCATACTAACTGGTGAGGGAGGGAATTTGCTGCCATGAGTCCTTCCAGAAGAGGGAATTTGTTCCATCTCTTATCTCCCAAAAGTTGTGCTTATGAATTAGTTCTTTCTAAATGAGTGATCCCGGAGGATCACTGTTCAGGCAGACCAGTTGAGGAGGGTCCCAGTCAGGTGCATATTTTCTATTCCAAAGTTAGCTCCAGGGCATGTTGTTCTTGGTAATCCAAGACCACCAGATCTAGGCCAAGAGAGCTGCATTGTTTATTTTTGGGTCTCTCAGCCCTAATTCTCCCTTACCTTGGTGAAGGCAGAGGGTGCTCCACTTTACCACGGCCCACTTATTTCTTTTACCGTTCTTTTTCCAAAGGAAGGAGCATTTTATATTTCTGATGGTTTTTAGGACCCATTTAGGAGCCTCTAGGACAAAGAACAAGTAGATCGGAAGGGATTGTAGGACATATTTAAGGAGGGTGAGACAAAAAGTAAGGTCGAGGGAGTAGAAGGTCTAGGAGGAAATTTTGGATTCCATCTTGTCTAGGAGTTCTCTCCAAGAGGAGTGCTTGATTTCCGAATCAAAAAGAGGAGAACCCAAGTGTTTCGAAGGAAGGGAGGAAGGGGTGAAGCCTAGAATGCAAGAAACGTTTCTTTTGGTGATAGCATTCATGTTGAAGAAGAAGATCCATGAATTTTCTAGATTGATTGTGGTTCCAAAGGCTTCAGAGAAGGTTCGAAGGATGTCTTGCAGAGCTCACACTTCTTGGATAGAGGGGTGCCCAAAGAGAAGATTATCATATACAAACTGTTAATAAGCAAGAGGGTTTCCACCATGAAGAGAGAGAACTCAAAGAGTCCTCTAGGCTAAGGCGTTGTGAATCAATTGAACTAGGCCTTCAGCCATGAGTATGAAGATAAAGGGTGAAAGGGGGTATCCTTGTCATATGCCTCGAGAGGGAGAGAAGGTAGATGAGGGGGACCCATTGATTATAATTGAGTAGAAGGATGAATTGATTAGAGAGGAGACCCATATTGTCCATTCCTAGCTGAAACCAAAGTCTAGGAGCATCATTTTTATGAAGTCCTAGCTGAGCTTGTCAATGGATTTAGAGAGCTCTAGCTTGAGGAGCATCCCAGGGGAGCGGGTGGCTTTAAGAGAGTGGATCATTTCATGAGCGAGGATGATGCCATCCAAGATTTGTCTACCTTCAAGGTATCCCGTTTGTTCAGGGGAAATGAGGATAGGGAGAAGGGGCTTGAGGCAGTTAGCAACCACTTTTGAGATTATTTTGTATATGACATTGCTGAGGGAGATGGGTCGAAACTTACCGGGGAGGGAGGCACTAGGTTCTTTGGGAACCAGAGTGAGGTAGGTGGCATTGAGAGCCAATAAGAGCCAATGTTTCTGACGTGATTGATTTACCACTTCATGTACCTCATGCTTGAGAAGGTTCCAACAACTGTGAAAGAAGGTAACCGTAAAACCATTCGGGCCTGGAGCTGTATCTTCAGACATTTGGTTCACCGCGAATTCAACCTCTCGGAGAGAGATGATTTGCATGAGTGATGTATTCTGCTCCACTGTGACTATGCTGGGGATGTGATGCGTTACTTTCTCGATGGCATTGGAAATGGTGATCACAGGTTCTGTCAGGAGGTCCTGAAAGTACTCCATCATATCTTGTTCAATGTCCTCCTGTTCCTCTAGGATTTCCCCTGCTTCCGTTTTTAGTTTTGAGATACGATTATTCATTCTGTGTTGAATAATGGATCTATGGAAGAATGTTGTGTTTCTATCCCCTTCTTGTATCCATTTAACTCTGGATTTTTGTTTCCAGAGTATTTCTTCTTGGCTGCAATGTTTGTTCAGTTGCATTAGGAGATATTGTTCTTCAGTTTAGCCATTGTGGAATGTTATATCTCTTCTAGTTTTTCTTCATTTTTTTCCTTGAAGATGTCACTGAAGATGGTGTGGTTCTAGATCTTGAGTTTGGCTCTAAGAGATTTTAGTTTTTGCTGCATTATGGCCATTTGGATCTCCCGGTTGGCTGAAATTATGCCCATCAACTACTAATGGAATCCATGAAGGATGGATGGGATAGCCAAAATTTCTCAAATCTGAAAGGGCAGTGGGGGCGGTCTCCCATTCTCTACCAGTTTAGGTCTATTGGATATTGGTTAGAGCCCGCTGCTGGAAGGACTGAGGAATATATCAGAACACCAGTATGTAAATGGTCCTTCGAGATCAAGAATCGGTCTAGTATATTGGAAATGTGATGAGAACCTCCTCTGTGGTTGTTCCAGTTAAGAAAACTAGAGGAAGGCTGGAGGTCCACTAAATTGCAGTCATTTATGGCCACCTTGAAGAGGCAGTCCTCGGGTGAAATGAATGTTAATCCTCATTTTTTCTCCTCAAGGGAGGTGATCATGTTGAAGTCACCATTTATTATGAGCTGGGATTTATGGTGCTGCAGGAAGAACCATTTCATGAAATGCAATAATTGAAGCTTGAGATCAGGAGGTTGAGGACTATAGACATCGAGGAGATGATCATGGATACTGGAACCAAGAATGTGGAAGGAGGCCGAAATTGCATGGGCACAGGCTGAGAGTTCACTGAGCTCATTAACTATTGGGTTCTAGGCTATGGCAATGCCTCATACTGCCCATTTGTATCTATTGTTGTAGTATGACAACCTTTCCATATTTTTTCCATTAACATCTGGAAGGTTTCAGAGGCACACTTGGTTTCCTGAATGAAGAGAACTGCAGGCTTATCATTCTGGATTTTTCATTTCATCATTATTTTTTTGGTAAGGCCATTCAGTCCTTTAACATTCCAGGAGATGACCTTCATTGAGAACTTGGAGAGGAGGCGAGGAAAAATTCTGTTAACTGGGCATATTGCCTTGATTCCACTGACCAGGTTTCGACCACATTTATCCTCTGCAGCGAGGATTTTCTTCCATGTTTTTTGCTTTCTCGAATTACTTTGAGATTTTATTTTTGATTCATACTGAGTACTCCATGTTTGTTTTGGTATTTAGCTTTGGTGAGAGTCTCTTTTAATAACAGGATCTAGCATGCAATAATTGAACTGAAATATTTTTTGATGCATGTGTCTTCCAGTCCTAGAAGGTCCAGTTCACCCAAATCTATCTCCAACATCTCATCATCCATGAAGGTTTTTGATCCAGGTTCTAAGGGGTTGGGGATCGGGGTAGAAACTGAGGGGGATAAATCACAAGTTAGAGGAGGAGGCATGGCAGGATCAAGGCCAGGTTGAAGCAGGATGGAAGGGGAGCAAGAGATATCTGCAAGGGGAGCCTTCTCTGAAATCAGAATGATAGATAATATTTCTTGTTGCATTCTTAGAACATCGATACTATTACTTACAGTGGGTCCTTCATCTTTAGGGGAGTCTACCATAGGTTTTCATCCTTGGCACCTCTTTTTCCCCTGCTTTTGGAAGCCTTAGGAATCTTTTGCTTCATTCACTAGGTTCTTGCTGGGTCTATTTCTAGGGCAGTCATGGAACACGTGTCCGTGCTCATGGAATTTATGGCATCTAAAGGGAACATGTTCATAGTATAATATCTAGATCTAGTCTGAATCTTCATGGATAAGATTTATGGCATCTGGAAGGGATTTGGATATGTGCATGTAGATGCAGATCCTAGAAAAGGAGGTGAATTTGTTGAGTTTTGTCTGGTTAGTAGCGCACACAAAAGTGCCCAGGGTGTTGCCAATATCTTTTAGCCTATATTCATCCTAGTATTCTTGCGGGAGGGAGTACATCCTTATCTAGACTAGAGCCTAGGAAAAGTCTTCTTTTCCTGGGCAGAATTTCTTCGTCTAGTTCCTGAGATACGGACCTGCAGAGTTGAATAAATATGGGAATCCTTCTTCAACTTTGGTTTTATCTTTGAGATGGTGGAAGATGATGGTGAATAATCCTTTCGAGCCCAGTTGGAGGTCGAAGTGGGATTTATGTTTCCATTTAGCCGCTATCCATCCTAGTAGGGATAGATCCATGGGCTGGAATCCCATGAATTTACCGGTTAGGGCAGGGTCTCAGAGAAACTGGGCTCTAGCATTTATGTGAGCGACTGGGAGAGTTATACTAGGTATGTCTACGCTTCTTGCTATACAGGTGCTATTTTCTTATGGGGAAGAAGTCAGAGTATTCTGCAGTGTAGAAATGTTAGGGATCATGGAAGTTTCTAAGGGTTCTACATCAGGAATAGGGATATCCTACGAACCTATTTTCAGCATGGTTTCCAGTTCCTGGTGAAAAACGGTGGTCGAGGACTCCGATAGCTATGATCTGTGGGAGGGGACATCTTCCCCTCCCCTTCTGGAGACCATGGGGGAGGCTCAGGAAATGAGGTCAGAGGTACTATGAGGAAGCAGACATAAGCATGTTTGTATGGAGGCTAAAGTTAAATCCCTAAAGCACATTTAACAGGGCACTCAGGAATTTGCAGAGATCCACATGTTGTTCTTGTTCATTATCCAATTATTAATTATCACATACAATGAATTGTTGCTTAAAAAATATTATGTTATTATTATAGATATTATTTTATTATTTTCCTTAGGAGGCCCATTTTAAATCTCAATTTTTCTCTAATGGATCTTTGTACTAATAGATGCCAAAATATGCCCTAGGGGATTTGATCAATTGTTGACTATATTGAGCAAATTTTGCAGTTGAAAATTGGTATAAAGTTCCTTCGAAAAACATTTATTTGAAAATTGTTGTCACTATGATGTGTTTTGGATCCTGAAAATGGATATGAATGATCCTTGGGCTTAGTATTAAAAATATTGTTTTAATTTTGGATTATAGGAAACACAAATTTGGTTTCTAAGCACCCGAAAATGGCATATGTTCATAAATTTACTATATTTGAATATGTCACTTCATTGATTTTTAAAATTGGCCTAGGGTGGTCCCTATGGCCAAAACTAGCTTATGGGCTATGAGATTTTTAAGTGAAAATTAAGTACAATGAGTTTTCACTAGTAGGAAATTACACCGTGGTTCATTTCTAAATTTTCCATTGAAAATTGGATCAAGCAACATTAGAGGCCTCTCCTAGGATACTACCCATCCTTCCATATTTGCTGAAAGACTAGCTTACTTTGATTTTAATATTTGCATTAGATTGTGTGAAAAAATTGAATGATTCCTAGTGTAGGTGCTTCCCATTATTAAAGCATTGGAATGCAATGTCCAACCTTGTACTAAAAGGGTTGTCAATTAACTAATTTGGGTTAACTTACTAGGAATTCTTATGGAATTTTGGCACAAATATACTTTGAAATTGATAGGAAATAAGATTGGATTATTTATATATTTGATTGATATAACATCAAAGGTCAATATCAATAAGAGTATCTTGGATTTGTGTGGAGATAGGTCTATGTGAAGGGTTTCCATGACTTTTTGAAATAGCCAATATAATGCAAAATTGATTTTTACTCAAATTCTTGAATATCAATACATTATGTCTAGATGTTATTTCTATTGAAGGGTGGGTCACTTTAAAAGGGAATTTACTCATTTATTCGGGATGAACAAATATTTTGAGGTGGAGGCAATGTTGGGAATCTCCTCATTTCTTCCATCATTAGCATCCAATTTTTTTTTTGAAAGAAAAAACAGAGAGTATCCAACCTTGGCACCCCCAGAAATGAATAATCGAGTAGCCCAATTCCTAGATACAAAGAACACGAATCTCCATCTTCTCATGTTGAAAAATTCTCGAAAAACATAGGTGAACAAGGTTGACTACAAGGTTTAGTTGAGACATTCACATGACAAGACGTAAGATGGTGGGATACACATAAGTCAAGATTAAAAAATCAGACCACGACATCAACATACTTTGTCAACACATGAAAATATTCCAATCTTTACACAAGGGAAATATCCGAAGAAACAAATTAACATATGTGAAAGAGAATGGAGAAAATTGGGCTACAAAGATGAAAGAACATGGCCATACTTGTTTCCGAATACACTCAACGGTTTACCAAACAAGTGGTACAAAATGGAGGAAGAAAGAAGAGAAACGTTCACTTGGAAAAATATCAAAGAAAATTTTGTCAAAGACTTCAAAAATTTCCTACAACTGACAAACAACAAGGTACCAGTGGAGGATCATCTATTGGTCTGACAAAATGCTACATGTAACAACGTCAAATCAAACGAAATCCAACTTTCGACAAGACTTCAGTTGGAAATGGAAAAAAACAGAAGGAAAAATACTTAAATGTGTGAAGAACCTCATGCAATAAACAATGAGAATGCATGATATAACATAAATAATAGATCATGGAAGAGATTTTGTTAATCACGGGCCACTTCAAGGGGGAAACCTCCTTTGAGCAAGCTCAATACAAAATAAATATTTGATGATTTCATTGGCATCAACACTTACTTATATACTAAGTCTAATCTAGACAACTGTTACTCCCCATGAATGCGAGATAACACAACATACTAACTGGACGATTTAACATCAACAATTAATCCCCATGAATGTGGGATAATACATCATACTAATGGGACGAATGACAAAGCATATGCATCCAATAAAATATACTAACAAAATAAAGATTAGGGTTGACATGGGTTCTTAACATGCCCTCCCTCTTAGAAAAGCTTTTTCCTCAAAGCTTAAGATGTGGAAATTGTTGTTGAATTTGAAGGAGTGGTTCCCATGGAGCATCCTCTGGTTACATGCTATGCCACTGAATTGAATACCTCTGTGATGGAACAAGAGTGAAGCTGACAAGTGCGCTTATTGAGGATGGCCTTCGGCTCCGAAATGATGGATCGTTCATTATCCCATTCTGGTAAAACAATTTGTGCTCTGGTGGTGGTTCCAATCACTTGTTGAATGCGAGAAGAATGAGGAAGTGCCAATTTATAAGCAACAGACCCAATGTTTTGAATAAATGTATATGTGCTAGAGATATTTGGAGCAAGCATTTGATGCCCTTTTACTTTCAAGGAGGATTGCTTGTAAGGCTGCAGACGAAGAAAAACCATATCGCCAACTTGAAAAGTGTGCTTAGAATGGTGTTGATCGACCTGTTGTTTCATGCAGGTTCTTTCCATGTGAATACTGTCCTACAGAATGTGAAGAATATGATGTCGGTTTCGAAGAACCATGTCAACTTCCTAAACTGGTGAACTGTTGGGGGTGGATGGAAGGAGTATTGTAGGTGCGTGACCATAAACTGCTTCATATGGAGTCATTTTACATTCAGTATGGTAGGAAGTAGTGTACCACCATTCAATGAGAGGGAGCCACTTTTCCCACTGATGTTGTTCTTCAGAGGTGAAACAACAAAGACAAGTTTCCCAATATTTGTTGATGACTGTAGTCGGACCATCTATTGGTGGGTGATAAACTGAACTCATATGGAGTTTGGTGTCAGTGAGGTGAAAATGTCTTGTGAAAGTTGTCTTGCAATCAGAGACAATGGAAGAAGGAATTCCATGGAGAAGGAATATCTGGTCCATGAAAATTTGTGTGATTGAAGAGGTGGTATATGGATGCTGTGAGCACAAAAATGACTATATTTGGAGAGTCGATCAACCACAAACAAGATTACAGTCTTCCCTCCATATTTAGGGATCCCTTGAATGAAATCCATCAAAATATATGCCCATATCCTTGTAGGGATGGGAAAAGGTTCGATCCGGAAGGGAGTGTAGTTTCACCCTTATGGCACTGACAAGGAGCACATTAGGAAACCGCATGTTGAATTTATCGTTGCATTCCCTTACAAAAGAAGTTACGTCATGCCCCCTCATATGTTTTAATGAACCTAGAGTTCCCTACCGATGGGGAAGCACGGAGTTCATAAAAGACCGCATGTTTAATATCTTTGGTCTGGGAAGCACCAGAAGACCTGTGTATCTTAGAGAAGAGCCATCCCAAGATGAATGCGGTACCACAGAAGGATTTACTGGCCAACTGTTGGATGATTTTAGATAATGAGGAGTCATTGACATAACCTTAATGAATAGAGTGTAACCAAGTTGGAATAAGCATAGAAATAGTTGAAAGAGAAACGTGGGCATCAAATGTGTGGGAAAGAGCATTCACCACAAGATTTTCCTTAGCCTTCTTGTAAGTCATCTCATAGTCATAACCCCTAATTTTGATAACCCATTTCTATTGTGTTGGGGATGAGACTCGTTGTTCCAAGAAAATTTTCAAACTCTGGTGATTAGTTGTGATGCAGAAAGGATTCCCTAAGAGGTATGGCCACCACTTCCTGTACTGCATGCAAAATAGTCATCATTTCCTTCTCATATGTAGAGGTGGATAAATTCTTGCCAAAAAGGGATTTTTTGGTGAATGAAATGGGATGTTCATCCTAAAAGAGGACAAACCCAAGTACATTGTGGTAAGAATTACTCTCAAGAGTGAATGGCTTGGAAAAATCAGGCATCTGAAGGTGCATTGGAATGAAATATCCAAGGGAGTAGTTGAGACTGCCGAAGGTTGCATCTGAATGAAATGGACCTGAGCGTTGACACCATGTGAATTTGTCTTAAGGATATTTTCCATGCACTGTGAACTGATGATGCTGAGAGAACCTGGTTGTAATACATCGAATGTGTGTTTTTTTCCCATTGACTGAAAATTGCATCCACAGTTCAACAAAATCCCATAAGATGGGTCCAAGTGTGCGTAACCATTGAGTGCCCAAAATCACATCACATCCTCCTAGAGGTATGGAAAACATGTTAGAGCGCAAGTTATAATATCCAATAGAGATACACATGCTGTGACACTTTCCTTTGCAAGGTAAGGTTCTCCCATTGGAAACCATGAATTTAAAGCTAGAGCAAGGATGGAAAAAAATATCAACATGTTTGGAAATATGAGGGTCAATGAAGTTATGGGTGCTACCAGAATCAATGATTTTTGCAAGAGGGATCTTCTTGAAGAAACCCTTGACCTGCATGGTTTATGGGGCATTGAATCCGACTAATGCATGGATAGATATCTATGGGTGTTCATCATGAGAATGAGGGTCAATGGGAAGCTATTGAATGTTGACTTGGTCCTCTACTGGATGCTGAGCAACTTCACAAATTTCAAGTGCAGGCCAAGAAACCACATCCAAGAGATAGATATTTTGTTCAATACATTGATGTCCCTGGGTGAATTTCCCATCACAATTATAACAAAGTCCTTTTTCCCTACGTGCCCGCATCCTGTCTTCATACAAATGCTTGATAGGAGTGGTTATAGGATTTGGAGGGGTTGGATGTATTTGGGGAACCATATTTCTGAATGGAACAAAAGTGGCTTTAGGGAATTGTTGAGCCCTGATCTTGTCCTCTGCCAACTTAGCTAACCCTAGGATTTCCATCATTGTGTTGGGACAGAACATTTTAACCTCAGATCAGATTGTATCCTTCAGACCACTGATAAAACAACTCTTGTAGAATGCATCAGACAATCCTTTTGTGTGATTGACCAATTTCTCAAATTCGGTGTGATACTTTCACACAGTTTCAATCTGGCGAAGGTTGGTGAGTGTTCCTATGAAGTCATCAAAACCACGAGGGACAAATCAGTGCAAAAGGAGTTGGAAGAAATCTATCCATTGTGGCACCTCATGAGCTTTGATGTACCAATGGAACCATTGAAGGGCTTCATGTTCCAAATGAAAGGATGTGAGTGGGACTTTATTGATATCAAGAGTGTTATGCAGACTGAAATATTGTTCGGCCCTGTAAATCCATCTAGTCAGAGCATCACCATTGAAGCGAGGAAAATCAAGCTTTTGCCCACAAAAGTTGCTAGAGGAAGAGGACCCAGTGCCTGCAGAAGACCAGGGATGTTGTCGGTTGTTCATGGGTGAATGCAGAGGATGGAGGATAAGAATATTTTTATCCAGATCTTTGAGTTTGGTATTGATGGCAACAAGTTCTTCTTCCATTTTTTTATTTTCTCATGCGTGGGTGACAACCATACGCAGTTTTTTGTTTTTAGGGAATGGGTAGAAAAAAAAATGGAAAGGGCTTTAGAGAAGGAAAATTTTGAGTTGGGAAAAAATCAAGTGGGTAATTGGTGTTTGATTGGGTTTTGAACACTTGTTGAGGGACAGGAAAGCAGAAAAGGTGAATTGGAAAAACTGTCAGAGAGGGACAATGAAGCAGAAATGGAAAACAAACATGTTATAGAGAGAAACTTCCTATGGCTTGGGGTGTAACACAACAGACAGCTGGACACAAGAAATCAATCCTTTCCCAATATGCAAGAGAAACCAAACATATAACACTAAGGGACTTCGAATCATATCTTATTCCAGACGGTTGATGTAGATCCCTGTTGATCTTTTTCCAATTCACTTGCACTAACAATTTGCTCTCAACAACAACAAACAAGACAAGCATGCTATATAATATGGTGTTATATCTACTCTAGCATATATAATCAACAATGTATAAGCTATTAAACATATCCATGGATTCAATATTTACATTCAAATGCACATTATTGGACAGGAAAAGATATTTCTATTAATCAAATCAGATATTACACAAGTGACAACCTTTGTCGGCACGTCTACGAACCAGAGAAACCGATTCCTCCACCACCTCAATCCTCCATCTCTCGATAGAAAGCTCATAAGAAAAGGCAAACTTGGGAGGAACAGAAAGTGCTCCAAAGGGACAAAGGGATGCAGCCTCAAGTATATGCAAACTATGGAAATAATGGACTATAGTTTACTTGCTTTTCAATTCCTCCTCCTTCAATGTATCCAAGGGGTTCCTTATATAGCACTCCAAAGGGGTAATTGTTATACAGCTGATTGGCACCTCTCCGTCCGAGTGCTGACATCCCTCAGGTCGGCACACAAAAGGACACTTATGGATTGAGGTTTGCCCAGTTTCATT
>LPNX010847711.1:35503-51822 GCA_001517045.1 Pseudotsuga menziesii
TCATCATTCTGTTAATAAATATTATTTTATTATTTTAACTATTATTCTATTAATTCATTTTAGGAGGCCCATTTTGAGTTGAAATTTCCTCTAATGTGACTAAGGCATCTCGGCACTGCTCATCAAGCTACTCTAAGTGGACCAAACGTTCTTCCAAAGCGGAAGTGTCTGGTAAAATTTCTACAGCTAGCTTTAGAGAAGGGATTTCGCATTCAACCGGTAAAACTGACTCCACCCTATGCAAAAGCTGATATGCAGAAAAACCGGTGGTAGTTTTAACTGTGGTTCTATAGACCCACAAAGCAGGATACAACATAATATGCCAATTGGTCTTGCTTCATGTGATGGTTTGCTGGAGAATAGACTTAAGTAATTTATTCACTGCTTCAACCTGTCCATTCACTTGAGGGTAATAAGAAGATGAATGTTCTTGCTTATACCCTAACTTGGAAGCAAACTCTTCCATCATTTTATTCTGAAAGTGCCTACCATGATCAGTGACAAGCTCTTTCAAAATGCCAAACCGGGTGATAATCTGGTTGAACACAAAATGCATGACTGTCTCATCATTGGATTTAATTATGGACATAGCCTCGACCCATTTCATGAAATAATTGATAGCCACTATAATGTGATGATGCCCCCCAACCGAAGCTAGGTTGCAATCCATAAAGTAAATCCCCCACTTGGTGAAGGGATGTGGTGACAATAGGATGTAACAAGGTTGGATGAGAGCATGTATTGTGTGCAAAAACCCAGCAAGCGTGGCACTTCTTGAACACATTAACGCAATCTTTGAGGATGGACAGCCAAAAATATCTTGCTCTCAAGATTTTTTGGGCTGTAGAAAGCCCAGATAAATGACCATCACACGCCCCTCCATGGAAATCATTCAACATAACCTCAACCTCAACATGGGTTAAACATTGACACAGAATGGAATCTACCCCATGGCGGTACAAAGCATTATCCACTATAAGGTAGTTCTTAGCTACATGATGTAATCGGCGTCGCTCATCCCATGAAAGGTGAGTAGGGACTTTCAATGTTTGCAAATATACGATGATATCCCCGTACCACGGGTCTAAAGTTGAGATAAGGAAAATATGTTCATCGACAAACGTATCCTCATAAACTTCCTCCTCCTCCAAACTTGGAAAATCGGATATGAGCTCTACGAATATCAAATATTTCTTCAATTTCACCGAAACTAAATCAAGATCAAACTCTTGCAAAATGACAATCCATTTATTGTATTTTCCCCCAATCATCCTTCTAGTAAGGATGAATTGAAATGGATTGATATGAGCTACAACCAAGGTTTGGCGAAGGAGAATGTAGTGTCTCAACTGCTAAACCCCATGAACGATAGCCAAGGCTAGATTCTCCACATGGGAATAGCGAAGTTTTGCATCTATAAGGTTTTAGCTCAAATAATATATGACATGCTCATGGAGCTCCTCATCCTCTTGAACCAAAACCATACCAATCGTCTCTATGGATGCGGCCACATAAATCAAGAAATCACAGATATAGTTGGGTGGACTAAGCATGGGGGTCGTTGCTAAGGCTTTCTTAAGAGCATCAAAGGACTCATGGGCTCACTCATCCCAATAAAAATGAGTGTCCTTCTTCAAAAGACGCATAAATCCTTTAGTCAAATTGGCATAATTAAGCACAAAACTCCGCAAGAAGTTTTCCATGCCTTGCAAACACTGAAGATGTCTAATATTATGTGGGGGAGACAATTGAAGTATTGCCTCAACCTTTAAGGGATCGACTCTTATAGCCTCCTTAGACACGATGAATCCTAGCAAGAGACCAGATGAATCCTAGCAAGAGACCAACAGTTATGCAAAAGACACACTTATGAGGATTTAAACGAACTTGGTAATGATGGCATCTTTCGAATACTAATCTTAAATGATATGGATGATGCACCCTCAGACGAGAGTGAGCATCGAGATCATCCAAATACACTTCGATAATCATTTTGAGATCGTGAAAAATTAAGGTCATAGCTCTTTGAAATGTAGCTCCAACGTTTTTGAGGCCGAAAGGCATCTTTTGATATGCAAAAGTACCCCAAGGACAAATAAATGCGGTCTTATGTTGATCCTTGAGCTTAATCTGAATTTGATTATATCCAAAAAAAAATTCCATAAAGGAAAATACTTCACTCCCGACATAGTCATCCAAAATCTGATCAATAAATGGTGTGGAAAAATTATCCTTAGGACATGTGCGATTTAAGTCACGGAAATCAATGCATATACAGATCGCTCCCTGATTCTTATCTACCAGAACGGGATTTGAAACCCACTCTTTCAAGGGAATGGAATAGATAAAACCAACTTTCAAAATTTTTTCTATCTCAGCCTTAATGGTGGGTGCTTTTCTAGGATTCACAGCACACAAATGTTGTTGAACCGGCTTCACATCCGGATAGGTTTTGATCTCATGTTCGACAATATGAGGGTCGATACCTCACATCTCATCGTATGACCACGCAAATATGTCACAAAACTCTTTAAACAGCGTGGTATACTCCTTGATCTGATCAAGGGAACAATCCACCCCAATGTAGACATTCTCAACCTTGCCAAGATCGCGAGAAATATTGATAGGAATAGCTGGTGATAAATTTTTCATGTTCCCATCAGCCATATGACCAAGAGAGCTAAATGGAACCATGAGCCTACCAATATTCTCACTAAGAATCTTCCTAAAGTCATCATGTTTCACATGGTCGAGATCAGGAAGAAAATATGATCGATGATGCAACTCTTCCCAAGGTGGCTCAACCCCAGACATGGCCTCAATAATGGCTTCATTTGACGAAAAAACATCATCAATGAAATCATGTGCGTGAGATGACTCAACTGACCATGTAGGAAGTACATATGGGTCCTCCTCCTCCGTCCGCGAAGAGGAAGAACTAGGCTCTGCAACTTTATCAATATTCGCTTGATATGTTATCATCGTTGTAGGCAACGACACGTCCATTTCAATAGGTCCAACCGAAGAACTCAGTGAAGGAAGGATCCAAGGGTCCTCCATATGGGTAGTGTGAAAAGACGCCGAATTCAACAAGGATGAAGCCCCACCAAAAGTAGACCCAATCATAAGCATGGGCACAGGACAACTAAAGGTTCCCATAAGAGAAGGATACATACCCATGCCCACACTCCCAATTGCTAGCTAAGAGTGAATGATAATCAGGATAGAAGCTTCTGATGATGCATTGACACACAGATTTTGGAATGGCATCTGATCAATTATAAAAATCTTCCCATTAAACATAAATCATATCACTCAAAAGAGGGAGGAAGCTATGGCTTGCATACTATACATCTAATTTCGACCCAGTAAAAGATTGTAGTTAAGGGGCGCGTCAACCACCTTGACCTCGATCGCAATGGTCTTCCCTCCCAATTGGAATTTCAGAGAAGGAATAATTCCATGCAGTTGAAATGATCTACCATCGAAATCTGTCAACATGGTAGCAGATTGAGACAACTCAGGAGAACCTAAGCCCTTCCAACATGGCAAAGACATCACAGAAGCAGCAGCGCCTTCATCAATGATAGTGCATTTGACAGTCTTATTAAGACACTCTGCATGAATCAAAAGAGACACGTAGTAAGGCAAGCAAGGTTGTACCCCCATGGTTTGAAATTTGATAATGGAAGAAGAGCTATCATCACTAACCCCAAGAGTGGACAACAAATCCTTCCTCTGCGGAGGACAAGTCTGAAGCACTTCAAGCATGGACATCGCACAAGGAGTCTGGACCAAATCCTCGACAACTGAATAGTTTTTGGAGGCTCAGGCATTAGGATTGTGCCCTGAATGCTTTAGGACTCCCTTATGAATGTGAGGCGGAGCTTCAAGTTTATCCGTAGGTTTTTCGATACACAAAGGGTTCTCAGGTGGAGAGGGTTCTTTCCCAAGGTCCGGTTGTGACGAACCATAATCTTTCATATGAGTAACAACCTTAGCAGCACTCATCATGTTGATGCATCCATGACCACTATTGGCTTCTGGAATATTTTGATTTCCACCTGATGCACAATTAGGAACAATGGTCCTCGAGTTCATATTTTGATTGTTGGGAAAAGGATTTGTCAACACAGCTGGGCCCTGTGCTATGAACCTTGAGGCATCTTCCATACGAGGTCACAAGTAAGTGAAGTGGTCATCCTTACACAACTTACAAGGAAACTTCACCTTACGTTTAGTATGCTTTTCCCCCCAGCATTACGAGTTTTCTTGTCATTATTATTAACATTTCCATTCTTATTCCCACCCTTATGGTTATTTTTTCCTTTTTTCTTATTCCTTCCAGGATGCTGGTTTCCCTTCGGGTCCGATGATTGCACGAAAAGTACACTCATCGATTGGGTAGGTTGAGACAAAGTCATGGCTTGTCCCGATGTGGACTAGTTAATTAACAATTGGCTCACTTGTTTCACAACCAAATCCGCAGGTTTAGTACTTGTAGAGCCCACAATTCCATCAGCATGTGTTCCAGGCTTGACCTTGTGATTGAAACTAGATCACGAAGCATTAGGTATAATCTCATACAAAAGTCTGGATTGAGCGTAGATCAAATCCAAATCTTGTGCCCTAAAGATTGCTTGTTCCTCATTTTGAACTCTGGATGTAGAAACATCCTTTGTGATGTAAGGTAACAACGATTTGAGGAAGCATTCAAGGATAAATTTTAGTGGTATAAAGGCTTTAATCAACCGCTTCTGTCTATGCCACTCTTGAATGTGATCCGAAATGTGTGTGGATTTATCTTGTCGGAAGGTTGACAAGACTTTGGTACCGATGCCGTAATGTATAGGTAGTTGAAAGTGGTTGAGGAAAGTCATGGACAGGTCATCAAATAAATCATATTCCCCCCTCGGTAACTCTATATACCATTTCGTCGCAGGCCCCATGAGGGTGCGTTGAAATAGCCTCAAACGGATTGAATCGTCATGTAAGGAATTGGAATAGCACCAAACGTGAAAAGTAGTGACATGCTCACTAGGATCTTCTCCAGCCTTACCCTCGAAATTGGGAATGTTCGAAGGAAGCTTGTTAGGGACAGTCAGCCAGGACGGGTCATGAGATATCAGATCATTCATCAGTCTCGACAAGTCAAGTAAGTTTAATGTCATAAGGAAAAGGAGCCTAGGTTGAGCAGGTCTATGCCACGCTCTCTGATAGTTCTTATTCATGTAAGGTTGATTGCTATAAATACCATGGCCTTGGCCATAATAACCTCCTCCCATTTGAACCATATAGGGATGCATGGAAGCATTATGATGTGGGAAACCTTGATTATGCGGTGCTACAAAGCCATAATTGGAAGAGTAAGTGGGTTGTTGATACGCGTACCCATAGGGTTGATATTTTTGTCCATACTATAGTCCATAAGACTATCCATGAGAAGCTCCATAAGGTGTTCCATGGGATGTCCCATGAGAAGGTCCATAGTTAGGGATATGGGGAGCTCCATGAGATGGAACATGAGACGATCTAGAAATAGGGATATGACCTCCTGACACAACAGGAGGTACTTGACTCTAAGATACTACCATGCAAGCAATCGCAGCATGAACATGACTAGTAGCAATATTCCATCCCGAAGGACCACGTGAATTAGGGGGAGGAAGATTCGTCAAAAATGCATTTGAAGCAATAGGGTTCGAGGATGAAGGGACATGTGAAGGAATGTAAGTGGTGTTCCCAATGTTCACTCGTCTCGGTTCTGGTATTTGCATAGGATTACTAACACTAGGTCTAGGACGGACATGTGAGGATGCTTCCACCATAGGGATGGAAGGTGTAATGTGACTAGTGCTCCCAAATCTCTCCACGTCGAAAGGAATAGGAGTGCCCCAAGGCGTAGTGCTAGGATCAATTTCTGACTCAACATGATGTGCCAGATTGGGTGCTGTGATATCAAGCATGCCATAATGAACATGACTAGTGCTTGTGGGTTCATAATGAGTCTCGTCGCCTAGAAACCAATACCAACGACCTGTGAATGAGGGAGCATAACCAGATCGTGATGGTTTTTCGTGTGATGGATCATATGTGCTAGTAGGATCTTCCTCCCCAACCTCATGAGGTGGAGAGAACATCTTTGGAATCTCATCCTCATGATCTCCCATGGTATGTAAATGAAAGTGAGAAGTAGTCCGCCCGGACTGTCTAGTTTCCTCTCCCAAAGGAGGAAGAGATGGGGAAGGTGGAATTCCTACTAAATGGTGAGAATGGTGAGGTTCCACACTCAAATCCATAATGACTCAAAAAATAAAAGACTCAATCTAATTACGCAAACCCTAGGAAAACTAGCATGCATAGAGCATACACCTATAAAATGTAAAGCCAAATCGCAAGCAAACAAGGGTAGGATATGTGAGCTCCTGAATGAAGTAGGTATGGCTCACCTAGGAGAGGGTTGAGACTCTCATAAATGACAAGCGGAGCTTTCTAACCAATTATAGTGGCCCTCAGTTTCAACGCATATAGCAACTATGGTTTCCAACCCCTACCTGGCTAGGACACTTGCAGAATAACCTCTATGAAGTACCCCCTCAATAACCTAGGTAAGGCAACTAAGGTCACCTCAATATAATCAATGCTCAGGTGGACAATCGCAAGCGGGATTGACTGTATGGGAAAGGTAGATAATCTTAAAACTCTCAAAAGAGCCTCCAGATATGAATACAATCCTGGAAATATCTCTGGTGCTACTCAATTACAACTAGGGGTCATCCCAATCACAACCGCTCACACTGCCTCATGCTTAACTCCCTTGTAAGAGGAGGATCCTGAGAATAGTAATTATATAAAGGATTTTCACACTTTCACTTGGACAGACACCTAAATGTTTTGTTTAGTGGTCTTGGAGAATTGACTTACAATGAACTATTCCAAGACCCTAAAACCTAGTCTTGTTGGTGCACCTTAAAAAAGAAAAGAGTGTAATTCATTGTATTATGCGTTGATTTTAATTGGCTTATTACTCAAAGGGAAAATGGTCATGCAACTAATAATGTTATGACGCAACAAGAAGTAGAACGCACACCTAACAATCAATGCGAGTGCACTATGTCAAATGAAGAACAGGGTATGCTACTACGTGAAGTGCAAATTTTTTCCTTCAAATGAATATGCAATCATTCCTATATGAAAATCTAACTAATATTCTCCAAGAAAACCTAATGCAAGTACCATGCTAATGCAAAATGCAAACAATGCATAATGATGCACAAAGAAAATGTTTTTGTATTTTTGAATTAAATGAGATAAAAAGGCAAAAGTATAACTCTACAACCCTCAGACTCTGTAAGCACTAACAGACAACCATCAAGGAAAGCACCAAGGTAAAAGAGACCTAATGCACTAATCCCAAAACAAAAAATAGAAAATGAAATGACAAGAACATTTTCAAAAATTTAAACTAACAAGGTGNAGGGATGTATACAGATTCCAGAAGCATCCAAGAAGACTCAACAATCATCCAAACTCACACAGGAACACTTAATCTTCCCAAAAAGGATAAAAAATCAGGGTATACGTGATTGTTCTTAGTAAATTTGTGTACATACGCGACTATTCAGGGAAAACCCGCATGTACACGCGACTGTGAAAGAAAACCCACATACAGGATGAAAAAGAGATAAAAAGAAGGCAAACAGACAAGCTGAGACAAAATTTACTCCTGTAAGACGCTACTGGGCAAAAATGCCCCCTAGACCCAACTCAGAAACAAATAAATCAGAGCAATTCAAGCACATTGAATGCCAAAAAAAAACCCAAAGGAAATGACTAGGAACCTCCCCAATATGGTCACCAATTCTGTTATGGAGAAAACTTCCTATGGATTGGGGTATACCACAACAGACAGAGGAACCGTAGAAATCAATCCCTTCCCAATATGCAAGAGAACTAAAACATCTAACACTAAAGGATCTCGAAACATACCTTATTACGTACGGTTGATGTAGATCCCCGTTGAGCTTTTTCCAATCCCGCTTGTGTTAACAATTTTCTCTCTCAACAACAGCAAACAAGAAAAGAATGCTATATAATGGTGTTAGACCTACTCTAGCATATATAATTAATAATGTATAAGCAACTAAAAGCATCCATGGATTCAATATTCATTTAAATGCACATCATTGGACAGGAAAATATATTTATATTAATATAAATCAGAGATTACATGAGTGACAACCTCTGTTGGCACGTCTGCGAACCGAAGAAACTGAGTCCTCCACCTGGGCCTCCCCACCTCAATCCTCCATCTCTCAATATCTAGCTCACAAACAAAGGAAAGCTTAGGAAGAACAAAAAGTGATGCAAGGGACAAAGGGATGCAGACTCAAGTATAAGAAAGCTACAACAACAATGGACTATAGTTTTCTTGCTTTTTAATTCCTCTCCTCTTCAATGTATCCAAATGGTTCCTTATATAGTGATTCAATGGGGAAATGGAAGGTCAAATCCGAGTGATATGGAGGCACATGGAAGGCCAAGAGACAAGTGACTCAAATCCACATCAAGGAAAACTCCAAAACATTTGGCCTTTTGCACACATCCCGATGTACGCAGGTTTAAGGGTAATATCCATGTGTATACATGAGAAAGGGTTTAAAAGTAATGTACAACAAATAATAGGTGTTTTTAGGGATGATATTGGAAACATCAAAGGTTCAAAAATAGTCCATGGTGTCCAAAGAGTCTGCAGAGGGACAAGGAAGGCCATAAAAGTGTGATCAACCATGTGTGGTAAAATCAGCTATAACAACATGTCAAGTCGGTATGGGAAAAGTTTTTTTTTAAATATGATAAAACATGTAAAATAAATATCCATGCCATTTATTATAGCATAAAAGGAATATTTGTTGTGAAAAGGTATTTGTGGCATGGAACAAATATGGCATAGCATAGTAGGAGTGAAAAGAACATAAATTGAGAAGCATCAATCCATGGGAGTCTATTACTCAATAGGAACATCCATTTTTCATTGATTTCAAAGCGGGGGGAATACTAAATACTAAGGAGGAGAGATTTCAAGCAGAATAAAAAATTATACAAATCAATAGAGCAAATGATCAAACGACATGAACACAGTGGGAGCAATGTGTGCGTAAAATAAGAAGAGATCACACCCAGGGGCATCTCGGTTCTCATTAGTGTTGATATCAATGCTAAAGGGATAGATTGCTTAACTTTGGTGTTGTAATTGATGTCAAACAAACAACATGTATGTTGATGTTGAACAAGAATTATGTTGATTTTAAGCAAGAAGCATGAATACTTGAAGCTAGTTTGAAAAAATATATAAAATTCCCTACAAGTCTCAAAAGTGCACGAGTTCCACTAAGTAGTGTCCCCCTAGAGTGCAAGTCACACTGAGTAGTGGCCCTCTAGTGTACAATTCCCCCGAATTCTAAAATGATACAAAATCACACAATGACTTTAAGAATAATAAGCTTCACTGAAAAGTTAGGAAGAGGGGTGTCACTGACTTAAAGAAACCCCAAAGTGTGGATAAGGTGATTGAATAAGGATAGAAGGAAGAGAATAAATAAGGAATACATGGAAATGTTGAAGTAGACTTGAATATGAATAAGATGTGATATTTTGATATTGCAAGATTTAAATTATTGGGGTGTTAATGGCTCATTGATCCTGAAGAATTATATACATTAGAGAGTCGAATGCACAAAAGCAATGAAGAACAGAAGTAGACAGTGTGCAAATCAAAGGGGTACCCAACACTGAGATGTGCAGAGAAGATATATAGTAAAAGTAGTTTAAGTTGAAATCACATATCATAGTCCCTAATTTAACAGACCATGAAAGTGCCATAGTTTGCAAATCGAAGTACAAGGAAGTCGCAGATCACAGATTGCAAGAGTTGCAAAAATCACATATAGTTGATATTGCAGAGTGTAAAAAGCACAGATGGCATATCATAGAAGTCATATTTTTGCAACAACATATATTTATTTCATGGTGGTAGGAAGGGGAAAGGATAGGAAGTTGAAGCTTCCTTCAATTTGGTGCTGGAGAATGCATAACAAAGAGTTGGAGCTTCTGTTTTGTTGGTTTTAAAGAATGAGGGTTGGAGATTGTAGCCTCTACTCAACTTGGTTCATGAACACAATAAGTTGGTGCTTGGGCAAAATGATATTGATTGGTGTCTGCTCAGGACGATTCCTAAAGTCAACAAGTTGGTGCTTGTGAAGAGGATTAGAGTCTAAGTGAGTTGGTGCTCACATCTTGGAGATTGGTGTCTCCCATATTTCGATGTAATATAAATGTGTGTGTGTGTGTGTGTGTGTGTGTATACAAATTCTTTGTGCGCTAGTGTCTTTTATTATTTTGATTGAAATAGAAATTGTAGCACAATTTTCTAAGTAACAAAAAATTGTATAATTTGTGCTTTATATTTATTCTCCCCCATTCCCCCCCCCCTCCCTCCCTCTCAGTATAAATAAGAGTTCCAACATTGTTATCTTCGACCTTGAACCTACCCCTTTCTTTGATTTTGATGACCTCAATACAAGAGTAATTTAAGTCATTATAGTCTTAATATAATTGTGTTTTTCATTATTCATTCCATTGTAATTAACGTATTTATCTTCTTATTGCATTTATTTTCTTCCATGTATTATTTCTCTATAGGTAAACAATTTATGCAAGTTTGAATTAATATTATCCAATGTTTCCAAATGGATATGCCACTTTCTACAATTTATGAATTAATATTCTCCAACGTTTCCTAATGGATCTACCACTTTCTACAATTTTGTTCATTAGTTGTGGGATCCACAACATTAGGCTACATGGCACCTCCATTCCTATAATTTATATTAGGGATTTAAATATAATGTTTTTGGCTCATTGTAAGCGGACCTAAAACCGTGGAATTTCCTAAAAATGGAATTTGTATTAGATTTCTAAACCTAAGGGTTTTGACCCATTGTAAAAAGATGATTATTTTAGAAATAATGAATAGTTTACAAAACACTTTGATGGTACCAAAAATATAGTTTACAAAAAAATAGTAATGACAGTAATGACCCCTTTCATCCTAGTCTTCTTCTTCCTTAGTTATGTGCTACAACTGAGTGTGAGTGAGTGTGTGATAAATAAAGAGGCTAGCTCTCTATTTATACTAATTCCTGAATTGACTAAACCCTAATAGGGCCAACTTCACTAAGTGATTCTAACAACCCTAGTGCCCCAGAACTGCGGGGACTTTAACCCTTGAACAATAGGAGGGTTACCCACATTGACTTGACATGACTTGTTTACATTATAGAAACTCTCGATTGGAACATCAGGGCATGACATGACTCAATTACATTATAGACACATCCTGGAATAAACATCGGGGTACAATACATAAGAAATACAAGTGAATACATTCCGAAGTTACAATTACATCAACACTCCCTCTTAACTAGGAAGGTATTCTATCGACACAATTTATCAACAAAAGTATTCTTCTCTGTATCATCTGGATCATCATCGAGTCCTTGTCATCTTCATCTTCAATTCATCTTCATATTCAAGTCATCTTTATCTTCAAGTCATCTTCATCTGGATCTGGATCATCACTCAATCTATATCATCATCACTGGATCTGGATCATCACTCGATCTGGATCATCATCACAGGATCTGGATCATCACTCGATCTAGATCATCTCTGGTCTAGAACATCTCTGTTGGATCATCATCATAGGTGCTATCTCTTGATTCTTCTCGTCACAAGAAGTTCTACAGAGCAAGCCCTTTTTCATGCTAGTTATAGGCCTAGCCTCCATGTAGGTCTTCATCCAGCACTTAAATCTGACCCTAAGTTAGAATGCCCCACCCAGAACATATATCTGATCATGTAGGAACCAATCCTATATTCATATCAGAAAGGAATGCCCATCACTCACATCTGACCATGTGGGAACACATCCCACAACCATGTCCGAAAGGCCCAACACTCGCATCTGACAACCAATGTCAGAAAGGTCCAACATTTACATTCGACCATGCGAGGAACCAATCCTCCATGCCGAAAGGCTTTGCACTTACATCTAACAACCAATGTCATAAAGGCTCAGCACTTATATTCGACCATGCAAGGAACCAATCCTTCATGCCGAAAGGGCTTTGCACTTACATCTGACAACCAATGTCATAAATGCTCTGCACTCACATCTGGTCATGTAGGAACCAATCCTACAGTCACTTCATAATAGCCCTCAGTCCCAAACTGAACTTTCCTAGCAACTGACCAAGTGGCTCTATTCCAAGAATGGCATTCAGCGCTTATATTTGACCATGTAAGAACAAATCCTATAGTCACATTAGAATAGATCAGCACTCACATCTGACATGGAAGGAACCAATCCTCTCGCCATGACAGAATTTCTTAGCCCTTACATCTGACCATGGAAGGAACAAATCCTCTTACAATGTCAAAATGGCTCATGGACTCATCACTTCCCTTTGGAGGGAACCTCGATCTGGAGAACACCAAGATTCTCCCTCAATTACTCAAACTTCACTCTAGCCAATGGCTTTGTCAACACATCAGCTATTTTTTCATCGGTCGCAACATACTAGAGCTTCACTGCTCCCCTCTGCACCATATCCCTAATATAGTGATACTTGATCTTGATATGCTTCACCTTGTCATGGAACATCGGGTTCTCTGACAACTTCATGCAACTCTGGTTGTCACAATGTATACAAGTAGCATCCATCTAGATATCAAATAAATCAGACAGTAGCTTCCTCATCCATACCACCTCTGCTTCAGCTATACTCAGTGCCACACAGGATTGCTTACTGCTAAACCAAGAGATCACACCTGATCCCATACTGAAGAAGCACCCTGAAGTTCTCTTCCTATCAATGGTACTGCCTGCCCAATCTGAATCAACATAACCCTCCAAGTTAATCTTCTGATTTGCCTCATACTTGAGCCCATAATCAAATGTACCCCTCAGGTACCTCAGAATATGCTTTGCAGCAATCAAGTGAACATGTCTCAGATCTGTTAGAAGCTGGCTCAAGGTGTTCACAGCAAAGCAAATATCTGGTCTCGTGTTCGTCAGGTACATCAAGGACCCAATCATCTGACATTACATCGTAGCATAAACCACTTTTGATGAAGCATCACTCAACAGCTTTAGGTTCGATGCATAGGTGTGGTCATGGCCTTGCAGTCCATCATCCCAAACCTCTTCAGGATCTCTACTCCATACTTCCCTTGTTTGAGGGAGATTCCATCCACATTCTACCACACCTCCATGCCTAGAAAATAGTGCATCATACCCAAGTCCTTCATTTCGAACTCGGCAGCAAGCTTCCTCTTCGTATCAACAATCAACCCATCCATACTTGTTACAAATAGATCATCTACATATAGTAGGAGCATCACTGAGTTTCCATGTTCAACCTTGTAGTAAAGGTTGGAATCTTCTTTACTCTTGGGAAAGCCCAAACTAGATAGAAATCCATCAATTCTGTCATACCATGTCCTGGGTGCCTGTTTCAAACCGTACAGGGATTTCTTCAATATACATACATGAGACTCCCTATCATGTGTCTCAAATTCGAGTGGCTTCTCTACATACACTTCCTCTTTCACTACACCATTCAAGAAAGCAGTCTTGACATCCATTTGGTGTATCTTCCATTTCATCGCCGCAGCCAGAGAAAGTACTGATCTGATGGAAGTGTATATAACTACAAGTGCAAAGGTTTCTTCATAATCTATTCCTTCTTTCTGTGAGAAGCCACGAGCCATGAATCTTGCTTTATATTTCTCTATGGTTCCATCTACAGCATGCTTGATCTTGTAGATCCATTTGGAAGTTACAACCGACTTCCCTTCTGGTCTTGGAACAACATCCCAAACATCATTCTTCATGATCGATTGATACTCTTTGATCATAGCATCCTTTTATTCTTTCCATTCTGTCACTTCTTCATAGTTGGAAGGTTCTTTATTGATAAAGTCACACAATAAAGATACATATCCGAAGCAAGACCTGGTCCTATTCCTTTCTCTATGATTCTCTTCTAGAACCCCATATCTTTTCGCACCTTGGATAGCTTCTCATACCCAAGAAAGTTTCCTCTTGTGAGGATTCTTTTTTTGAGGTGGATTTACAAGTTCTTGAGGTTCTTCAAATTCTCGATCTTCTTCTTGAGTTTCTTTTTTCATGGTTGTGTCATGAGTTCTAGGTGCTTCTGATTCTTTAGGATCTTCAGCAGGTCTCTTCATGGATTTGTTGTAAGCTGAGTCTTTGTCAAATGTTACATCCCTGCTAATGTTGATCTTCTTGAATCTTGGAAAATATATTCTGTAAGCATTCGAGCTTTCAGAGTATCCCACAAATATACCCTTCTTTCCTAAAGGATCTAACTTTGTCCTCTTTTATTTTGGAATGTGTATGTACACTAGAAAGCCAAATATTCTGAGATGGCTGACTTTTGGTTTCTTGCTGGAAAATACTTCTTCAGGTGTCTTCTTCTAGAGTACTCTATGTGGAGTACGGTTCTATACATACACCATTGTTTTGGCAGCTTCTTCCCATAGATGCATGGGAAGATCTTGATCATCAAGCATTTCTCTTGCAGCTTCCATGATAGTTATATTCTTCCTTTCTGAAACCCCATTCTGCTGTGGATTATATGGAGTGGATAACTCCCTCTTAGCCCCTGAATATTTGCATAAGTCTTTGAATTCATTTGATGTGAATTCTCCGCCATTATCTGATCGAAAGGTCGTGATCTTCTTTTCTGTGTGGTTCTCGATAAAGGCTTTGAATTCCTTGAACTTGCTGAAAACTTCATCTTTGTTCTTCATGAAGTAAATCCATGTCTTTCTAGAATAATCATCAATGAAAGAAACATAGTATACATACCCGGTTAGTAAACTTGATGAAATTGGTTCACATACATCAGAGTGGATGATTTCCAAGATTCTTTTTCCTTGCTTTCGCTACTTGGAAATGTCTTCTTTGTATTCCTTTCACACATCCTTTGCAAACTCCTTCATGTTTTGCTTGAATTTCTAGAAGACCTTCAACATCTTTGCCTGCAAGTGGTAGTGCTCAGTAGTGCACATGTGCAAGCCTTCTATGCCAAAGTTCATTTGGCTCTACTATTTCATGGACCAAAGCTTGTTTTGGATGGCCCTTCAATTTCTATAATCCTCCTTCTTGTTATCCAATTACTATTGCATCGTCAATAGTCTTTCCTATTGGCCACATGAGGACTTGGCCATCTACAAATGCAACCCTCATGCCTTTTTCCTCCAGTGCCGATATGGAGAGAAGATTATTCTTTAGTCCTGGTACAAACAAGACATCCTTCATTTTCATAGACTTTCCAGAGTCTAAGTTGAGGGAGGATTCACCACTACCTTTTATGGGATATTGGTAGTCATCCCCAAGTTTCACCTTATGGGGTGAATTATTTTCATATAGTTTCTCAAAATATTCCTTGAAACCTATCATGTGTTTGGAAGCCCCACTGTCAATGAGCCAATCTTTTCTTCCATGAGAGCAGAGATCAGAACATATTCTTCATCACTTGAAGAGTCTTCACTTTCTTGTTTTACTTTCTTCCTAGGAGGATCATCATACTCAGCAGTGTGAGCATGATGTCTTCTTTTGGAGTTCTTCTTCTTCTTGGATCCATTCTTATTCATGGGACAACTTCTAGAAAAGTGTCTTCTTTCATCACATGTATAACATCTAAGTTTGGATGGATCCCTTCTTGCAAAATTATTTTTCTGATGAGAATTCTTACCTTAGTGATGACGATTTTCCCTTCTTCCTTTCTTGGAGTGTACTATGAGAGCTTGATCTTCACTTCCCATATTTTCTTCTCAAGCTACTATTCGAGCTTCTTCTTGATAGAATTCTTCCCATAGTCTGCTGAACTTGACTAACTTCTTTCTAGCACAAATTCCTTGGATGAAAGAATCCCATGACCTAGGGAGACCATTCAAGGTTGTCATCACAATTTCTACATTCTACACTTCTTCATCTACTACTTCAAATTGTTCTTTGATCTAGGAAACCTTTGTGAAGTATGACTGGATGGTCTCTGCATTCTGAATCTTTACATTCTTCAACTGGTTCCTTAGAGTCATCTTCTAGTTTATGTTCTTCCCTTGAAACAGTTTGGTTAGGGCATCAAACATAGCTTTAGGTGTCTTGAGGGAGGACACCTGTGGTATGAGGTGATCCTTGATTGAATCAGAAATAATCCTCTTTGCCA
>LPNX010847711.1:70061-82187 GCA_001517045.1 Pseudotsuga menziesii
CTCCAAATAGCCTTCTCTTTCTCAGATTCTGGAGGTTCAGGGTCTGTGGTTATGGTCTTTCCGGCTGCTGTCTCTATTGTGGTGCCTTCACAAATGCCGTCCCAAAGGTCATTGTAGATGAAGGCAGATTTGATCTTCCTCCACCATTCTGAATAGGTGTCTTTTCCGGTGAGAGTGGCACCGACTATAGATGCTATAGATTGCATTATTACAACTGTAAGTGTAATTTTCAAAGAGAAGTTAAAAATAATAACCTTGCAGGTCTGCAGTCTCTGCCAAGGTGAATACAATGCAAGTTTATAGCAAATATATCAGTAGATACAAAATATATCATTGTCAGTCATACACATGATTCTTTATATCAGTCACTATCAATCAGTCAGCATAATATACAACATACAACATTTTCACATATTAGTCTCAGTATTCAGTCTCTGAGATCGGTCTGCAATCTAACAATCTCAGTCTTCAACAGCAAATACACAGCAAAAATCACAGCACTCTCCAACATACATTATTCTTCAACAAAAAACTCAATAGAAGTTAGGGTTCAGGCTTCAACGCAGCCACACCAATGCTGTCTTCAACATGTTCACACAGAAATTAGCTTTCCATAGTGCAACAGAATGTGTAAAGTCGCTCTTACATCTAACCAGAATCCTCAATTTAAATCTCCATAAGTTCGTGCCAGAGGGCGTTCACTCCACGCAGCTACCACGCAGGTTCAGATGCAGCTCATATATATAAGTCACAGTCCTCTTTCAAACAATGCAAATGAAAAAATTTGCAGACTTTTCACTTAAACTCCATGCATAGAAATTAGGGTTTACTTCAAAAATATCAAAATATATCAAAATAGATCAAAATATTCACACAGCTACACTATTCTGACTGCAAATATAATAGAATGCACAGCGCAGTTTTTCCACGCAGGTCACAGCTCCACGCAAGTCGCAACTCACAGCTCCATGGCTGTCACAACTCCATAGCTCCATGCATAAAGCTAGGGAATAAATCTTGAACTCGTAGCAACAACAACCAACTCTGATAGGTAATCTCCAAATTACCAAGGCGACTTCAATAGAAAAATAGCACGGCGACCTCAATAGCAGAATACTAGCAGCTACATTGTAATGCAGTAACCAACACCATTAACTGGTCCAGTGGGTGTGGCGACAGCTGCCCGACTCAAATTTCTCTGTTTGGCAAACGACTTTGCAGTTGGAGCCCCGCGCGCACTATCCTTTATATGTGTGACTCTGCGACACACATGATCGCGCTTCTGCAACCTCCACTCTATATCAACGATCGAACAGAAGAGTCTTTTGCTGGTTCAGTTTACCCGGAACGAGAGGCAGTTGTGGCTCCACGTTGTGATAGCGAGCACTCTGGTGCACGATGCTATTATAAATGGCACAGCTCAAGTGAATATAATGGTTTTTCATGCAATGGAGTCTCTAAATCTCACACCAACCGGGCCCAGTACTCACTCAGTTATTCATGATGGTAGTGACACTATCCCAGAACTTTATGTTGCCCTTCAATGGCGTCTAGAACCTCTCGCAGATAGTGATAAAAATGTTTCAAGATGAGAGAGTGACGAGATGCAGATAATCACAAAAAAAACACAGAGAATTGAGGGAGTGATGGCAGGTGGAGGAGTAACGCATACACTACATGCGACTCGACTGGCAGACTGATGGAGCAGTCTGGCAATGGACTGGCAAGCAGAATGCCAGGAATGGGCAGACTGGCAACAGGCAAGAGTTATGGCAGCGCTCTGATACCACTTGTTGGTAATAACTCCCGATTGATTATTATTCCAATGCAAATGCCTATATTTATACAAATCACATGGCGGTTGGGTTTCATCTTCCGCTCAGCCTTTTTGGCTTCCTACTATTTATTTATTTATTTATTTACATTATATAACCCTAACAGATTATATTCTAACAGTATTAAATTTGATAAAAATTAATACAAATAAAAAATGGATCCATATTAAATTTTATAGGTAAATATTAAACATATTGTAACACATGTACCCATACCTCACCTCAATATAATATTTAACAAAATTAAAAATAAGTAAAATAATAATATTGCTTGAAAATAATTGTGTTTCAATCTTATTAGTAGTTTTCATTGTTGACTATGTTTTTTTAGTTAATATAGCATTTACAATCAAGTCCAAGGGAATAGTTATGTGCCTCTATAATCATATGATATAGCTATAACCTTAATATATTGAATCTAAAAAAACATCTCTAAAACTAAGAAACTTAAGAAAATCGATTTAATAAAACTAACATAAATCCATGTAATAATACATGGTTTTGAAAAACTTAAGAAGAAGATCACTTTAATAAAACTAACATAAATCTAGGCAGGTAATAATATATAGTTCTTAAGACTGATCGATGGCCACACCAAACACCACAAAAAGCAAAGTATTCCCTTCATTATAGGGCAAGATTCTCAATTGCATGTCTTTGTTCTCTAAAAGTTGTTGGACACAATGGCCACATTGAGAGGGGGGGTGAATCAATGTGTGAGCAATTTAAAAGATTTTGCCTTGTTTTAGGAAACCAAAATATATCAATCATTATGTCATCAATAAGCTATCAAATGCATTAGTTAAATTAACCAAGAGCCATAAGCACATTCATCACATCAAAGGAGACACAAGAATATTTGGAATTTTGATCTTTATTAATTGTACATTGAAGACAACAATATTCTCGATTAAAATTAGCACCAATTGATAAGAAGTGCACCAACTCTGAAACATGACCCAACTTGGTTTTCTTAGTTCCCACTAAGAATGATTTGAGGAGTCCAATCCTCAAGTGCAAATCACTACTTGCAATCTTGATGCCAATCATTGGTTGTCATCAATATGTTGCTCAACCATCTCTTCTCATGCTAATCATCTTTTCTTATCAATGTTTCTTCTCATCACTACTGTTAGTCATAGGTATGCTCATCAATCATATTGTTCAATTTCTCACTACTGCTCATCACTGTTGTTAATCAACCATGTCATCAACATACTGTTCATCAACACATCATCATCATCAAGGCATGTATGTTTCACTAAGGTTCCAAGATTACAAAATAGGTCTAGAACATCATGGTCATAGGGCATTGTCACATCATTATGTACAAGGCCCCTTCATATATCGAGCATACATTATCATAGGATATGCTTTACGATCATTATAGGGTTTATATCATCATGGTCAAGCTTCAACTTTGTAAACTACAATAGACTATGATTATAGATTCATAGAGTTTTCAGCAGCATCAGCATAGTGTTCATCATCATACATTTCAATCTAAGGGTATCAACATACCTTGTATAAAGTCCTTCAGACTTCTCACCTGGGATGTATTGATCTATTGTAGAAGACCTCACTTTTCTTCAAAACATCAAAGAGGGATCTATCTGCTCTGAATTTCTTTTTATGCCCAGAAACAAAAGATCTAACAGTCTGCTATGACTACCTCAGACATCTCCAAAATTTATTCATACTTGAATTCAAATGAAAGTCCTCAAATATTTTCAACTTAAACAAAAACTTGTGTTGTTGGTTGAGACTATGAGCACTCCACCCAGGTTCATAAAAATATAAGTCATAAATCAGACTCCTGCCATTCTCCACTTAACATCATACTTACAAGACTTCATCATCGTCAAGTTTGTTATGTACATGGATCACACATCTTGTATCACATTATCATATCAACAACATATTATCATTACACATAACTTACCTTTACATGTGCAAAACACCTATGTACATCACACTTCAAGCTTGGACTATGGAGGAGTGTGTAGATTTTTCGTTGTAGATGACTGTGGAATTCACTTTACACAAATTTGTGATTGTTTGCTTTCTTAGCATGTCAGACTAGGTCTTGCAAGAGATAGGACTCTGTAATTAATTTCCGGATTTTTTGAGTATGGAAGAAGACTTCAACACCAATCTCATTGCAGCATAGTTTAAACCCTAAAAAGATGTAAACATGGACTTGACTGCTACTATTAATTTCAGGTCTTCTTCTTCCTCTGCTTGACTATTATTTCGGTTCTGCTCCTCTACAATTCGGGCTGCCTCAGTCCACTGCTCCACCATCCGAATTTTATTTCAGTCAACAAGCCTCTTTAGTCTTACTCATTATTGGATACTTGCATAGAACAAGACCACAAAGAAAAAAGTGTTATGTTGCCTCAGTTGATCACTGAAATGTCCATCTGTTGGGACTATTTGACTACTGCAAATAGTTACCACATAGAGGCCTAAAGGAACGCCATAAAATTTCTCTATTGTAACCCTCTTTTTCAAAGTTAGGGCAACAAAAAAAATATTTTGTGGAAGATTTAAGTGCTGAGAAAGGTGATTGTACACTTCACATTTCCTCAATCACTACTGCATAAATTTGGGCCTGTCAATCACTAAAGAAATAACCCAAAATATTAATGTTTAGTTGTTGCAAAAACGTCACTGCTCCTAGTCCACCTTACTACTACAATCTGGGTCTATTCTTGACCAGCTAAAACTACTCCTTCACCGAGAAACAGTCATTTTTACCTCACTCAATTTTTTCCTCAGCTTGGGCAGGGAAATTGATTGTTATGAGTGTGCAAGGATGTGTTTAAATAAAAATTTTAAGTTGACAAATCATGTTGGTCGACTTGTCTTCAAAGTATGTATTTTTATTTTTTTTATTGATTTTGAATTTTTAATTCAAATTTTTCATTTGAATTTATTTTAAATATTTAATTTGAATTTGTTTTTTTAATCATTTTTATTTTTAATTTACTTTCCACTAGGGTCGAACTTTACCATTAGGGTGTCATATAACCCACTAGTACTTGCAGTACTTGCATGTAAAAGTTCACAGGCTGTCTACCATAGCATCAACATCAAGGGTGTAATAGGTGTCCAAGTTCCCACTCACCATCATATGTGTGTGGGTTCCTTCATATTACTTATGCCCTAGGGCCATCCTCAAGGGTTCTAAGACCCAAAGTGCCCACATCATCTTCATTTCTTCAAGGCCATTAAACCATCTATTGTGTGGTTTAAAAGGATTCTTCAAGGCCTTATTTATCAAGCAAAGGGCATCCACAATATGTCAAGGACCATACAAGGTCATCAATGACCACAACATCTTCATTAAGAGTGCTAGGACCATTAAGCCATTAAATGTGGGTCAAGCAACTTCGAGGGACTTCTTTAGAGCTTCTTCATCAAGCAAGGGGCTTCAACCACCTAAACCACACCAGGAGGCCTCTAAGGGTCAAGATATCACATGTGGGGTCACTAGGCCTTCTTCTGGGGTACCATGACACCATCATAACATGAATGACCACATAATGGGTCATTAATGCTTCTCCAACCCATATAGGGTTTCTCCAATGTCCATTAAGGCTTTAGAACCATCTCCAAGGTCTTTCACACCATCACCAGGGTATTTAACCTCTTCAGCAAGGTGGTGGAATCAAGATCCAGTCTTGTGGGTATAATGACCTTGTCAATTAGGTGCAAGGTGATACAAGGCACAAACCCACTCTGTAAGGGATCCAAGGCACTGTAAGTGGGAATTGGTGGCATCAATGAAAATCTGTGGGGCCACTGCAAGTCCATGTTGGCATCAATGACAATTTCATCAACAATCTCCCCCTTTGTCATTGATGACAACAAATCATGCTCTCCTTATGAGAATACCCCCCTTTTGTCTTCATCTCTCCCTTTGTCTTCATATATCCCCCTTTGGCATCAATGGAAAAGGGTGTCCATATACCTGTATCTAAAATCATTGATCACTAGTCATTGCTCCCCCTGTCAATACACACGATCCTAGGACATGTCTATATGCCTGGAGTAGCCATCATTTCTTCTTTGAGTCCATCATCTAGCCTCATGAACTCAAGGTGTGCTAAGGTCTTTGAGAGACCTTACACTTGGCTTTCCATATGGCATCCATCCTTCCTGCTCTAATCAACCTCTCCTATATGTAACTGCTCGATCTTCTTCATCCATACTTGCTTCTTGGAATCTTTCCTTTCAATGTTTATTTCTTCATTTGTCCTGGTTTTTCTTGACGAGCTGTATAGGAAACTTCTCAAGGGTTCTTTCTGTGTACTCCAACAATCTTGAGCTTTGTGCTCAAGTCCACTGCAACTATAACACCGCACCGTACGAAAATATGCAACAATGTGACCAACATGGTTACATGTCTAGCACCATACTAAGTTGTTGTAACTTCCAACACTTCTTTGATCAACTTCATGTCTCCATGCCTAAGAGTGTCCCTGATTGTAGGCATTTGTCTTCTGATCTTCAAATCTTATTGCTGATGTATATGAAGGACTCCTCCTTGGTTGACTTCTTTGACTTGCACATTCTTGGGCTTTGTTTCCAAACCCACTACAGGTGTAGCATCTCCATGTGTGACATGTGGCAGCAACATGTCTGACTTGATTACATGTCCATCATCTAACTGAGTCATTGAGGCTTCCTACCCTTCTTCTTCCATAGAATCTACAATCCATAGCCTTATGACCAAATTTAGAACAAAAATAACAATAACCATTGAAACCACTTTCATACCTGGGTCTTGGATTTGTTTCTTTTCTGAGCTTGCTTTGATGAATATACCTAACTCCTCGTTTCATATTTGAACTTCCAAATTCCTTGTTTCCATGTGTAGGTGTATGGGAACCTTCTTTGGACATTGATGGACCTTCTTCTAGAGTCTTTGGAGACCAAGTGTCATCTTCAGATTTTTATTTGTCCTTCTTGTAACCAGGACCAGTTTTATCACATGGAGATCTTTGACAATCCAAGATCTTATCTAGGACAAATGAACTTTCCTTGAACTTAACAAAAGCATCATTCTTCTCACATTTCTTCCTAAGACCCAACTACCTCCATTTCTAGCTTCTGGATAGTCTCCTCCTTTTCTTACAACTGAATCTTCAAGATTTCTTCTATCCTCTTGGATTCCTCTAGCTAAGTCTTGAGATCATGATTGACCTCTCTAGTTTCTTCAAGCTCTTCAGCAGGATCTTCTGGTTCTTCCTTTTGACAGATCAATTCAATCTTTATTTTTTCAATTTCAACATCCTTGTCCCACAACTCGTTGTCCTTGTTTTTGAGCTTCACTAGCAACACTTTCATTGTCATGGTCTTTTGTTGATATTCATTCAAGGAGTCCAAGATTATTTTTTTTAACTTCGTGAAGTCACTATAGTTTAAATTTACTGTGTTCAAAAACCAATTGGCTCTAAGATAAATATTCAACAACGTGAGATGTATATCATGTGTAGCCTTTGATAGCCCTTAATCATCATCTACAAAAACCTTTTCAATTTCATCACACAAGCCGTCATTACAATCACAAGAGTCCATACATTTACTGGAGTACTCTTATTGCTTCTCTTCTTTTTGATTGATCTCTTCTAAGGGCTTGTCTTCTTATTCCTGATATGTTTTCTCAGGTTTTGATCTTGTCTTTTGGTACTTGCTTTCCAACTTGAACCATAAGTATTTGGATAAAGTGTACTCCCCTACACTTTCTTTTGATGAACTGGGAAGTCCATCCATGATGAACTTCAAGGATGTATATTGTCCTTCTTTTCTTCCTTTTGTGCAGCTGATTTTCCCTTCTTGTTTGATGGAGGGGGTATATTGATCACAATCTCCCAAACACCAAATTTCTTAAGATATGCCTTCATCTTTCTCCTCCAACTGAAATAATCTATCATATCAAGTATAGGAACATCATTGCTTAATGACTCTTCATTTTCTTCCATCATGTCTCAGGATCTCTTTCAAGATTTCTAGGCTTGTAACGAATGTCGGCTTTGATACCAATTGTTGGACACAATGGCCATACTAAGTCTTGATGTATATGTAACTTCGGAATGTATTCTTCTATGTATATTATGTATTGTAACCCAATGTTTATTTCGGGATGTTTCTATTATGTATTTGAGTCATGTTGTCATGCCCCGATGTTTCGATCGGGAGGATTAATAATGTAAACAAGTCTTGTCAAGTCATTGTTTAAGTCCCCACAGTTTCGGGGCACTTGAGTTATTATACACTCATTAAGGTGTAGGCTCGAGTAAGTAATTGTTAAGTTAGGCCGACATGATTGAGTGCACTTCAAGTGAATGGAAGAATATAAATAGAGAGTGAGACTCTCTATTTATCATACACATCATTCACTCTCTCAAGTGTGGCGCACTAGTGAAGAAGGAAATATACTAGGACTAGAAGACTACTGCTGTTGGGGAGATCTCTAACTGTTTTGGTGCTAATTCTTTCTCTAAGGAAGTTGTGGGGTTTTCTCCTTTATGGTTTCCCCAAGGAAAACTCTTTGTGTCTCTTGTCTCTTGTGATGTGCTTATGTTTTATTGCTGTGCTTGTTATTCTCTCAATGAAAAGATCCTAAGATCATAATGCTAGCTTATTTGATGAAAAACTAACATGGAGTCAGAGCTAACCTGAGAAGAAGACACTGTGCACCTGCGGGAACTAGGGCTTCCTAGTTTGTGGAATTTTCTCCATAGATTTTCAGAAAAAGTAAGGTGGAACAACTCTCCTCCTTAGGGCGCATCTTTCTGTCGAAACAAAATCCAATTCTGAGGTTTTTCAGTTTTGGACCTGTCACTGGGGTCGGAAATTAGGGCTTTCTACAGAAGAGGAATTTTTCAGTGAGCCCAAGCCTGGATTGATCTCCTCCCCAAAATTGAAGTTAGGAATAAATTTGAAGGCATTTGGGTGGACAGAACTCCCGAAAAGAAAAACCCTAGCTTGCTCCTCAACCAACTATGCAGGATTTCAACTCAAGTTTCAGATCCAACATCTTGAACCTGGTAAGATCTAAAAAAATTTGTATTTCCATTTGAGGTTCTCATTTAAAGATGTCTCATCATACCAAGCTTGATGAAAAGCTTGAGGGAGCTGAAAACTTCCGAGCCTGGAAGTATAGGATCTCCCTGGTCCTGGAAGAGAATGAATTAGACTCCTACATTCATGAGGAGGTTCCAGTTCCAGAGGGAGATGAGGCTAAGGCCTTGCATAAGAAGAAGGTGGTTATGGAAAAGAGGATCATTGCTGATTCTATTAAGGATCACCTTATCCCACAGGTGTCCTCTCTCAAGACACCTAAAGCTATGTTTGATGCCCTAACCAAATTGTTTGAAGGAAAGAACATCAATCGGAAGATGACCTTGAGGAACCAATTGAATAATGTGAAGATCCAGAATGCAGAAACTATCCAGTCTTACTTCACAAGAGTTTTTCAAATCAAAGAGCAACTAGAAGCTGTTGATGAAGAAGTGGAAAATGCCGAGATTGTGATGACCACCTTGAATGGCCTCCCTAGGTCATGGGATGCTTTTATCCAAGGAAACTGTGCTAGGAAGAAGTTGATCAAATTCAGCAGACTATGGGAAGAATGTTCTCAAGAAGAAGCTCGAATAGTAGCCTGAGAAGAGAAGATGGGAAATGAATATCAAGCCCTCACAATACACTCCAAGAAGGGAAGAAGAAATCCTCATTTCACCAAAGGTAAGAGCTCTCATCCTAAAAGAGATCTATCTAGATTGAGATGTTATACATGTGATGAAAAGGACACTTTGCAAAAGACCGTCCTAAGAACAAGACTCACTCTCATAAGAAGAAGGGGAACAAAAGAAGACATCATGCTCATGCTGCAGAGGATGATGGACCATCCAAGAAGAGATCCAGATATGAAAGTGAAGATTCTTCAAGAGAGGATGAATAAGTTCTGATATCAGCTCTCACAGGTAACATTACTCATGGTAATGATGATTGGCTTATAGACAGTGGGGCTTCCAAACATATGACGGGATTCAAGGAATCTTTTGTAAGACTGTCAGAACATGAATCAGCTCACAAGGTGAAACTAGGAGATGACTACCAATATCCAATAAAAGGTAGTGGGGAATCTTCATACAAGCTAGACTCTGGTAAGTATCTAACAATGAAAGAAGTATTGTTTGTTCCAGGACTTAAGAAGAACCTTCTATCCATCTCAGCATTGGATGCAAAAGGAATGCAGGTTGCATTCATAGATGGTCAAGTCATCATGTGGCCAAAAGGAAATACAATTGATGATGCGGTAGTAATTGGAGAACAAGAAGGAGGCTTGTACAAATTGAAGGGCCATCCAGAACAAGCCTTGATCCATGACACGGTAGAGCCAAATGAACTTTGGCATAGGAGGCTTGCACATGTGCATTACAGAGCACTACCTATTGCAAGCAAAGCTGTTGAAGGTCTTCCAGAATTCCAAGCGAAACATGATGGTGTGTGCAAAGGATGTGCGAAAGGAAAGAATACAAAGAAGACATTTCCCAGCAGCGAAAGCAAAGCCAAAATCATTCTAGAAATCATCCACTCCGATGTGTGCGGTCCTATGTCATCAAACTCACTAAGCAGGTATGCATACTATGTTTCCTTTATTGATAATTTTTCTAGAAAGACATGGATTTACTTTATGAAAAACAAAGATGAAGTATTTAGCAAATTCAAGGAATTCAAAGCTTTGATTGAAAACCATACTAAAAAGAAGATCAAGACCATTCGATCAGATAATGATGGAGAATTCACTTCGAATGAATTCAAAGAGCTATGTAAAGAATCAAGGATTAAGAGGGAGTTGTCTACTCCTTATAATCCACAATAGAATGGGATTGCGGAGCGGAAGAATAGAACTATCATGGAAGCCGCAAGAGCTATGCTTCATGATCAAGATCTACCTATGCATCTTTGGGCTGAAGCTGCTAGAACAGCAGTGTATGTACAGAATCATACTCCACATAGAGTACTCGAAAACAAGACTCCTAAAGAAGTCTTCCCCGGCAAGAAACTAGAAGTCAGCCATCTCAGAATATTCGGATGCCCCATGTACATACATATTTTAAAAGAGAAGAGAACAAAACTAGATCCTTTAGGAAAGAAGGGCATATTTGTGGGATACTCTGAAAGCTCGAAGGCTTACAGAATCTACTTCCCAGGATACAAGAATATTGACGTCAGCAGGGATGTAACATTTGATGAAGACACAGCTTACAAAAAATCCAGAAAAAGGCCTGCTGAAGAACCTGAAGAAGTAGAAACAGAAGCACCCAGAATTCGTGATACAATCATGAATGAAGAAGCCCAAGAAGAAGATCGAGAGTTCGAAGAACCACAAAGACCTATAGATCCACCTCTAGAGAAGAATACTCACAAGAGGAAACCTGCTTGGGTACGTGAACTTATCCAAGGTGTGGAAAGATATGGGGCTCTAGAAGAGAATCACAAAGAAAGAAAGAGAACAAGATCAAATTCTGGGTATGTAGCTTTACTATGTGATTTCATTGATAAAGAACCTTCCAGTTATGAAGAAGAAGCAGAACAGAAAGAATGGAAGGATGCTATGATCGAAGAATATCAATCGATTATGAAGAATGATGTTTGGGATGTTCTCTCAAGACCAAAAGGGAAGTCAGTTGTCACTTACAAATGGATCTACAAGATCAAGCATGCTGCAGACAGTAGCATTGAAAAGTATAAGGCAAGATTTGTAGCTCGAGGATTCTCTCAGAAAGAGGGAGTAGACTATGAAGAAACTTTTGCACCTGTATCCAGATACACTTCGATGAGATCAGTACTTGCTCTGGCCACAGTAATGAAATGGAAGATACACCAGATGGATGTCAAGACTTCTTTCTTGAATGGTGTAGTGGAAGAGGAAGTGTATGTAGAACAGCCACTCGGTTTTGAGACACATGACAGAGAGTCTCATGTACGCAGATTGAAGAAAGCCCTGTATGGTTTGAAACAGGCACCCAGTACCTGGTACAGCAAAATTGACAGCTTTCTATCCAGTTTGAGCTTTACCAAGAGTAAAGTGGATTCCAACCTTTACTACAAGGTTGAATATGGAAACCCAGTGATGCTCCTACTATATGTAGATGATCTATTTGTGACAGGTTCATATGGGTTGATTGCTGATACGAAGAGAAAGCTTGCTGCTGAGTTCGAAATGAAGGACTTGGGGATGATGCATTACTTTCTAGGTATGGAGGTGTGGCAG
>LPNX010847711.1:82246-95374 GCA_001517045.1 Pseudotsuga menziesii
CTCGGACAAGGGAAGTATGCAGTAGAGATCCTGAAGAGGTTTGGGATGATAGACTGCAAGGCCATGGCCACACCTATGGCATCGAACCTGAAGCTATTGAGTGATGCTTCATCAGAGTTGGTTGATGCTACAATGTATCATCAGATGATTGGGTCATTGATGTACCTGAGGAACACGAGACCAGATATTTGCTTTGTTGTGAATACCTTGAGCCAGTACTTGACAGATCCAAGAAGTGTTCACTTGACTGCCGCAAAGCATATTCTGAGGTACCTAAAGGGTACAATTGATTATGGGATCAAGTACGAAGCGAATCAAAAGATTAACCTGAGGGTTATGTTGATTCAGATTGGGAAGGCAGTGCCATCGATAGGAAGAGTACTTCAGGATGTTGCTTCAGTATGGGATCAGGTGTGATCTCTTGGTTTAGCAAGAAGCAATCCTGTGTGGTACTGAGTACAGCTGAAGCAGAGTATGTCGCAGCTTGTTCAACTAGTTGTGAGGTAGTATGGCTGTGAAAGCTACTGTCTGATATATTTGATCTCCAGTTAGATGCTACTTGTATACATTGTGACAACCAGATTTGCGTGAAGTTGTCAAAGAATCCAGTGTTCCATGACAGGTCGAAGCATATCGAGACCAAGTATCACTATATCAGGGATATGGTGCAGAGAGGAGCAGTGAAGCTCCTGTATGTTGCGACGGAGGAACAGATAGCTGATGTATTGACGAAGCCATTGGCTAGGCTGAAGTTCGAGTACTTCAGAGAGAGACTTGGTGTTCTCCAGATCGAGGCTTCCTCCTAGAGAAAGTGATGAGACCCATAGCCATTCTGACATGGTGAGAGGATTGGTTCCTTCCATGTTCAGATGTAAGGGCTGAGCCATTCCATCATGGTGAGAGGATTGGTTCCTTCCATGACTGATATGAGTGCTAAGATCCATAGCCATTCTGATGAGCAGGTCAGATGTAAGGGCTGAGCCATTCTAACATGGTCAGAGGATTGGTTCCTTCAAATGGTCAGATGTAAGGGTTGAACCATTCTTTTCATGGCTAAAGGATTTAGTTACTTCCATGTCAGATGTGAGTGTTGGCCATTCCGATGAGCAGGTCAAATATAAGTGCAACTGCCATTCTTGGAATGGAGCTGCCTGGTGAGGTACCAGGAAAACTCAGTTTATGACTGGGGGCCATTCTGATATGACCGTGAGATTTGTTCTCACATGATCAGATATGAGTGCATGGCCATTCTTATGTGATAGAGGGATGTGTTCCCACTTGATCAGATGTAAGGGCTGAAGCCATTCTGTCATGGCTAAAGGATTAGGTTCCTCCCATGTCAGATATGAGTGCTAAGCCATTCTGACTTAGTGTCAGATATAAGGGCTACCACCATTCTTTGAATGGAGCTACCTGGTGAGGTACCAGGGATCCTCAGTCTAGGACTGAGAGCCTTTCCACAGATGGTGGTAGTTTGAGTTCGCACCATGCTGGTGGTTGTAAGTGCTGAGCCTTTCCACATATGGTGGTAGTTTGATTTCACACCATACTGTTGGTTGTAAGTGATGTGCCATTCCACAGATGATAGTAGTTTGATTTCCTATCATGTTGGTGGTTGTAAGTGCTGAGCCATTTCACAGATGATGGTAGTTTGAGTTCGCATGATGCTGGTGACTATAAGTGCTATGCCTTTTCACAGATGGTGTTAATTTGAGTTCGCACCATGTTGGTGATTGTAAGTGCTGAGCCTTTCCACAGATGGTGGTAGTTTGAGTTCGCACCATGCTGTTGGTTGTAAGTGTTGTGCCATTCCACAGATGATAGTAGTTTGAGTTCCTATCATGCTAGTGGTTGTAAGTGCTGAGCCATTTCACATATGATAGTAGTTTGAGTTCCTATCATGCTGGTGAATGTGAGTGCTGGGCCTTTCTGACGAGTAGGTCAGATATAAGTGCTGGGCGAAGACCTACATGAGGGTAGGCCTACAACCAGCATGAAAAAGGGCTGGCTCTGTAGAACTTCCTATGATGAGAAGAATCATGAGATAGCACCAGTGTTGATCCAGATCGAGTGATGATCTAGATCCAGTAATGATGATCTAGCAGTAATGATCCAGATCGAGTGATGATCCAGATCCAGTCCAGTGATGTTGATCCAGATGGAGAGATGATCCAGATCTAGTGATGATGTTTGATGATGATCCAGATCGAGAGATGATCCAGATTCAGTGATGATGATCCAGATTGAAAGATGATCCAGATCCAAAGATGACTTGAAGATGAAGATGACTTGAAGACGAATATGACTTGAAGATGAGATGATCCAGCTGATACAGAGAAGAATACCAGTGCTAAAAATTGTGTCAAAAGAATACCTTCCTAGTTAAGAGGGAGTGTTGATGTATATGTAACTTCGGAATGTATTCTTCTATGTATCTTAGGTATTGTAACCCAATGTTTATTCCAGGATGTTTCTATTATGTATTTGAGTCATGTTGTCATGCCCCGATGTTTCGATCAGGAGGATTAATAATGTAAACAAGTCTTGTCAAGTCATTGTTTAAGTCCCCACAGTTTCGGGGCACTTGAGTTATTATACACTCATTAAGGTGTAGGCTCTAGTAAGTAATTGTTAAGTTAGGCCAACATGATTGAGTGCACTTCAAGTGAACGGAAGAATATAAATAGAGAGTGAGACTCTCTATTTATCATACACATCATTCACTCTCTCAAGTGTGGCGCACTAGTGAAGAAGGAAATATACTGGGACTAGAAGACTACTGCTGTTGGGGAGATCTCTTACTGTTTTGGTGCTGATTCTTTCTCTAAGGAAGTTGCGGGGTTTTCTCCTTTATGGTTTCCCGGAGGAAAACTCTTTGTGTCTCTTGTCTCTTGTGATGTGCTTATGTTTTATTGATGTGCTTGTTATTCTCTCAGTGAAAAGATCCTAAGATCATAATGCTAGCTTATTTGATGAAAAACTAACACTAAGAGGGGGGTGAATTAGTGTGTGAGCAATTTAAAAAAATTTACCTTCTTTTAGTCAACCAGAATATATCAATCATTATGTCATCAATAATATTATCAAATGCATTAGTTAAATCAACCAAGAGTCATAAGCACATTCATCACATCAAAGGAGACACAAGAATATTTGGAATTTTGATCTTTATTAATTGTACATGGAAGACAACAATTTTCTTGATTACAATCGACACCAACTGATAAGAAGAGCACCAACTCTAAAACAGGATTGAACTTGGTTTTCTTAGCTCCAACTAAGAATGGTTTGAGGAGTCCAATCCTCAAGTGCAAGTCACTACTTGCAAGCTTGATGCCAATCACTGATTGTCTTCAATTTGCTCCTCAACCATCTCTTCTGATGCTAATCATCTCTGCTTATCAACGTTGCTTCTCATCACTACTATTGGCCATAGTTCTTCTCATCAATCATCTTGTTCAACTGCTCACTACTGCTCATCACTATTGTTAATCAACCATGCATCAACGCATCATCATCATCAAGGCATGTATGTTTCATCAAGGTTCCAAGATTACCAAACAGGTCTGGAACATCATGGTCATATGGTACTGTCACATCATTATGTACAAGGCTCCATTATACATAAAGCATACATTATCATAGGATATGCTTTATGATCATTATAGGGTTTATATCATCATGGTCAAGCTTCAACTTTGTAAACTGCAGTAGATTGTGATTATAGCTTCATAGATTTTTCAATGTCATCATCATAGTGTTCATCATCGTACATTTCAATCTGAGGGTATCAACATACCTTGTATAAAGTCCCTCATACTTCTAACATGGGTTATATTGATCTCTTGTAGGAGACCTTACTCTTCTTCAAAACATTAAAGAGGGATATGCCTGCTTTGATTTTTTTTATGCCCAGAAACAAAAGATCTAACAGTCTACTATGACTGCCTTAGACATCTCCAAGATTTATTCATAGTTGAATTCAAATGAAAGTCCTCAAATATTTTCAACTTAAACAAAAAGCTTTTGTTGCTGGTTCAGACTACAAGCACTCCACCCGGGTTCATAAATCAGACTCCTTCCATTCTCCACTTAACATCATACTTACAAGAATTCGTCATCATCAAGTTTGCTATGTACATGGATCACACATCTTGTATCACATTATCATATCAACAACATATTATCATTACATAGTTTTTACATTTACCTATGCAAAACACCTGTGTACATCACACTTCAATATTGGACTGTGGAGGAGTGTGTAGATTTGCTGTTGTAGATGACTGTGGAATTCACCTTACACAAATTTGTGATTGTTTGCTTTCTTAGTATGTCAAACTAGGTCTTGCAAGAGATAGGACTGTGTAAGTAATTTCATGATTGTTTGAGTATGGAAGAAGACTTCAACACCAATCTCATTGTAGCACAGCTTAAACCCTAAAAAGACATAAACATGGACTAGAATGCTGCTGTTAATTTTGGGTCTGCTCCTTCCTCAACTTGACTAATATTTCGGATCTGCTCCTCTGTAATTCGGGTTTCCTCAGTCTACTGCTCCACCATCCAAATTTCCCTTCAGTCAATGAGCCTCTTTAGTCATACTCATTATTGGATACTTGCATAGAATAAGACCACAATGCAAAAAGTATTATGTTGCCTTAGTTGATCACCGAAATGTCCATCTATTGGGACTGTTTGACTGCTGCAAATAGTTACCATGGAGAGGCCAAAAGGAACTCCATAAAATTTCTCTGTTGTAACCCTTGTTTTCATAGTTAGCGGAACAATAACAAAAATTATGGAAGATTTAAATCCTAAGAAAGGTGATTGTACACTTCAGATTTCCTCAATCACTGTTGCATAAATTCGGGCCTGTCAATCACTGAAGAAATAACCCAAAATATTAATGTTCAACTGCTGCAAAAACGTCACTGCTCCTAGTCCACCTTACTGCTGCAATCTGGATCTGTTCTTAACCTGCTAAAACTGCTCCTTCACCTAAAAATAGTCATTTTTACCTCAATCAAGTTTTTCCTCAGCTCAGCTAGCAAAATTGATTGTTATGGGTGTGCAAGGATGTATTTAAATACACATTTTAAGTGGACGAATCATGCTGGCGGACTTGTCTTCTAATTTGAATTTGTTTTTTTTTAAATCATTTTAATTTTTAATTTGTTTTACACTAGGGTCAACCTTTACCATTAGGGTTTCAAATAACCCACTAGGACTTGCATGTAGAAGTTCATAGGTTGTCCACCATAGCATCAACATCAAGGGTGTAATAGGTGTCCAAGTGACCACTCACCATAATATGTGTGTGGGTGCCTTTGTCTTCATCATGCCCTAGGCCCATCCCTAAGGGTTCCAAGACCCCAACTGCCCACATCCTCTTCATTTCTTCAAGGCCATTAAACCATCTAGTGTGTGGGTTAAAAGGCTTCTTCAATGCCTTATTAATCAAGCAAAGGTCATCCACAATATGTCAAAGACCATACAAGGTCATCAATGACCACAACATCTTCATTAATATTGCTAGGACCATTAAGCCATCAAATGTGGGTCAAACAAATCCAAGGGACTTATTTAGAGATTCTTCATCAAGCAAGGGGCTTCAACCACCTCAACCACACCAGGAGACCTCTAGGGGTTAAGATATCAATTGTGGGGTCGCTAGGCCTTCTTCTGGGGTATCATGACACCATCAGAACATCAATGACCAAAAAATGGGTCATTAATTCTTCTCCAACATCCATCAAGACTTCAGGACCATCTCCAGGGTCTTTAACACCATCACCAGGGTTTTTAACCTCTTCAGCAAGGTGGTGGCATCAAGATCTAGCCTTGTGGTTACAAGGACCTTGTCAATTAGGTGCAAGGTGCTGCAAGGCACAAACCCACTATGTAAGGGGTCCAAGGCACTGTAGGTGAGACTTGGTGGCATCAATGACAATCTGTGGGGCCACTGCAAGTCCATGTTGGCATCAATGAAAATTTCATCAACAAAAGTTTCAATATAAACAATCATAACCACAAAACTAATCTCAAAAGATGTACAAATGATATTATTCATAACTGCGGGAAAATTGCTCTGAAAACACCACAAAAACTAAATTATGCCCTTCAATATAGGGAAAGATTATCAATTGCATGTCTTTCTTCTATAAAAGTTGCAATACAAACAATCATATCCACAAAACTAATCTCAAAATATATACAAATGATATTATCCATAACTACTGGAAAATTGCTCTTAAAACACCACAAAAACCAAGGTATGCCCTTCAATATAGGGAAAGATTCTCAATTGCACGTCTTTCTTCTCTAAAAATTGCAATACAAACAATATTAACCACAAAACTAATCTCAAAAATGTACAAATGATATTATTCATAACTGCTGGAAAATTACTCTGAAAACACCACAAAAACCAAAGTATGCCCTTCAATATAGGGAAAGATTCCCAATTGCATGTCTTTCTTCTCTAAAAGTTGCAATATAAACAATCATAACCACAAAACTAATCTCAAAATATGTACAAATGATATTATTCATAACTACTGGAAAATTGTTCTAAAAACACCATAAAAACCAAAGTATGCCCTTCAATATAGGGAAAGATTCCCAATTGCATGTCTTTCTTCTCTGAAAGTCACAATACAAACAATCATAACCACAAAACTAATATCAAAAGATGTACAAATGATATTAGTCATAACTACTGGAAAATTGTTAAGAAACACCACAAAAAACAAAGTATGCCCTTCAATATAGGGAAAGATTCCCAACTACATGTCTTTCTTCTCTAAAAGTTGCAATACAAACAATCATAACCACAAAACTAATCTCAAAAGATGTACAAATGATATTGTTGTCCGTCGATTGCACGCCAGCAGTAAAAACTTTCTGAAATTTGTCTCCTCACTTAGCAAAATGGGAGAGGTGTGACCTTGGGGGAAAACATAGAGCTAGGTACTGTCACCTACTCCTAGCTCCTTGGTTTAGGCTAGCTCCTAACGAAGCCAAGGAGGGTAGTCCCTACAAAAGATTTTCTATGGCTCTTAAGTTGTTTAAGTGTTTTTAATGGTTACGGATGCTGATGGGTGTTGTTTAGGAGTTATTATGATGAAATATGTATCTTTATTGTGAATTATGAACACAAGACAGAGCAATCCATGTTGATATTACAAGAATTAGAAGATAGACAATAATTTTAGAACTCACGAAATGATAAAGCATTCACAGATAAAATTGTAATCAAAATATCCAATGGACAAATGGCCCAAATTATCAATAGTGTGTAAAAGAAAGAACCAGTGCCTATGGAATCACTTATCAGAGATGCTTCGAGCGTAAAGATGATGTGAACCTCAAAATAATTCCATTGAATGTTTATTGCGATTAATATTGGTTAATTTTAAAGTCTTTAGATGATCTTGCTTAGGGTTTCAGTGAAAGGTTTTCAATAGCTAGGAAAATCTTCCAAGTTAATCCATTGGAGACGTGATGGCCCACCCAGTATCCCAAGTCGGTAATGCAAAGATTGACCAGCTAGCTAAAAATCTTAGATAGCGGGTAGTTCTAACGCCTCTACTAAGAAGAGCTTAGGAAATTTTCTACAACATCGGTGCGTTGGTTATGGGGTTAAGTTTTATTGTATTTTTCTTTGTGAACGTAGCAAGTTCATTCACCGTTCTGAGTACGAGCCCAACTCAAAAGTCGGCAGAGCATACTACGTGAAGGATAATCAACAAAGTAAATTAATTAGGGGAATGTGAGTTGCAAAATTTTATTAAGTAAATTAATTAAAACTCTTCGATAGAGAGTGCTCTTGACCTTGTCTTATGACAAAGGTTCAAGAGACTTAGCTAAAATATATACCTGATGCAAGGAAATGCAGTGGGGATGCTCTCCGATAGAGAGTGCTCTTGACTTTGTTATGGCAAGTTCAAGAGACTTTGGCAATTAATTAATTAAACTCAAGAAAAATTAAAAGAACTAATCTACCCAAGAATCTCTTTCAGGTTTTTAGGCCTTAATCAGGAGAGCATGGGGGTAAGTAAATCAAAACCAAGATAACAAAAGAAATCTCCGATAGAGAGCACTCTTGATCCACCTTATGGTGAGATTCAAGAGATTTTGATTCTTTTTAGGTTTTGCAATATTATATCAAAAAGGTAAATAAAAATTTGAACTAACTGAGTAATAAAATAGGAAACTTTTTCTCTTTTCTACTTTATGAAAGATAAACTTTTCAAAAATAAACTACCTTTCCCTATTCTATTCTAAGCATTTATTCTACAAGCATGCAAACATGAAAATAGACGATACAAGCTTCCCCCAAATGGGGGAAGAGGGGTGTAGGAACCATAATCCCACTTGCTCTTTATTATATTTTTTGCAATGCTTTATTTGACTCTGCCTTTGACTTTTCTTGAGAGAACAAGGTGAGAAAGGGATGGAAAGAAGACGGAAATATTTTGTCTTTTTGTGCTTTTTGCATGCTTCCTCGTTTTCCCTTAGCCTTTTGGATTTTCTCGATTCTTCCTAAAATTAAGAACTTTAAACAATTCAAACGTTATATGTTAATCAAAAATTAAAGAAATAAAACTAGAAACTAATACTTAACAGAGGGGTAAAATTTTGCGGTGAAAGAGGAGGAAAGAGAGAGGAGAAAAGACTAAGGAATGGGAGATAGAAAAGTATAAAAGGGGGCTATCCAAAAGGCAAAAAGTAAAAAAAAGAGGGCTGTACAAAAGGCAAAAAGAGGGCTGTAAAAAGTAAAAAGGAGGGCTGCAAACTAACAAAAAGAGGGCAACGAACTACGAGAAGAAAGAGGAAAAGAGGGCAGCAAAAGGGAAAGAGGAAAAGTGGGCCAAACAAGGCAATGGAAGGGAAGCCAAAGGGTGGAAAAAGTAAACTAGGGCTTCCTAAAGTAACCGGTAACCAAAGAAAAGATAGAATTGAAATTTGAAGATGGATCTTTGGAGTAAGATCTCCTTATTTTTTTTTCTCTTGGAAAAGGCCCAACTTTGTAGGTCCTGAAAGACAACAATGTTAGAAGGTTCTTATGATGATGGAGATGAGATTGATGCAACTGAGCTCGCACCCTTCTCCAAATGGCAAGATTTGTTAAGACAATCCAACTCGAAACCCATTGAGATCAAACAAAATAACTAGTATGCTATGAATATTTAAACCAAGATCAATACTTCATATAACTGAATACTTGTACTCATCTAGATTATAATAAACTTTGCATAATAATCCAACTTGACAGCTGCAAATGGAATATCTTATGTTCTAACAATAGACTTGTAAAGATAGTTATTTGATTCAACACATGAGTAACAAATTGAAAGAAAGGAAAGAAATCACCTCATAATAGACACATCCACCAATGAAGAAACAATCCCATAGACCTCCAAAGTCAAAAAGTTTTATTCAATAAAATAATTATTACAATTTTTGCAGAGTTTCTATGCCCGAAAGTCGATCCAAATAGAGCTAAAGGACCCTCTATTTATACAATGAAATAAATCCTAAACCATGACACCACACCACGTAGGGAGGGCACAATACCTAGCTTCATAGCCACGTTGATGAGCCAAAACCTAAGATAAAAAAGCTAATAGTGAGGGGAGGCCTCCACCTAGGCAAGGCACCCCCACTCCAAGCCTAACCAAACCATCTCAATCCAATGAGAGGCCTCCAACAACAATAGTGTGAGCTTCCAAAGTTCTGACGTGATGGATGAGAGATGCACACATGAGGAGGAAAGGAGGTAGGCGTGAAGGATTGGTAGAGGCCAAAGGCTAGGTATGGAGGAGCCAATACCTAGAAACCACTAACACATGTCCACTTCAACCTCGATCAAATCACCAAGCCAATAGATAATCCCCACCTCATCCAAACGTGGTCATCACTGAAGGAGGCGAATTGGCCAAGTGGATGATAACTCAATGCTCGTTGAATGCTTACTGAAGCCGATTTGTGTTAATTCCAACCATCATTAATGCCCGATTCCATGTCATTCTGCATTTCATTTCCTTTAATTTGGATTAATTTGGAGAGATTTGGATTTTCTCCAAAATAATCATTTTTATTATTTAATCAATAATTTCTCAAAAACTAACTTTTTTGAGAAATTATGAGTTATGTGGTTGAATGATGTTCTAAAACTTGGATCTAGCTAGCTGGTTGATCATTAATGATGTTTGGATTAAGGTTAGAGACTTCATTCACTGAAAATGGACCCAAATGGCTGACTTATTAAAAATTGAATTTTTCCATTTAAATTATGGAAAAATTTAATTAAAACCTTAGGATAAATTAAAAAATTAAAAAATTACAAATTTGACACGTCTGGTAAAAATTATTCGGAATTTTTTCGGAGGGTCCTAGTGACTTAGTACATGACCATAGTCTATTATAATAATTTCTAGTAGGTTTATACATACTCAGTTAGGCTCTAATAACCCCCCAAAGCCCAGAATTCAAAATCGGTCATTTCAGCTTTGGAGGAAGCAGGAGAAAACATCGTCAATTATACTCAGCTATAGGCAAAACATAATTGTCAAGGGTGAAAAAATCCCTGGAATACCTTAGTTGAAATTCTACGTCTTAGGAGACCGAACCACTCAAAACACCCTACCAGAACATTTTATTACAAACCCCGCGGGGCCATGGTCATAATTATTCAAAACAAAAACTGAATAGCCAAAACTAGCTAGGCACAAAGGCGGATCATATGATACACTGGAAACAAACATTTATCATGTTTGTCAAATGGCGGTTCCTCGAGTAACCCAACTATGGTACAAATAAGCTGGCAACAAATATTATTCATAACTGCTGAAAAATTGCTTTAAAAACACCACAAAAAGAAAAGGATGCCCTTCAATAGGGAAATATTCCCATTTGCATGTCTTTCTTCTCTAATAGTTTCAATACAAACAATCATAACCAGAAAACTAATATCAAAATATGTACAAATGATATTATTCATAACTATTGGATAATTTCTCTGAAAACACTACAAAAACAAAAGTATGCCCTTCAATGTAGGGCAAGATTCCCAATTGCATGTCTTTCTTCTCTAAAAGTTGCAATACAAACAATCATAACCACAAAAATAATCTCAAATGATGTACAAATGATATTATTTGTCACGTCCCCATGCCTCCGACCGGCGACGAGGACGTGACCCATGCTTTATTCAACCGGGCTAAGAGCCCCATGAACATGTACAGGCATTAAATTGCTGAAACAGAATGCTTAAACTTGTACATTGAACTAGAATATGCACACATGAATATCTATCATGCCCAGATGCAATTATTCAACATACGCAGCTACAATTATATATCTTGCATAGCGGAATCAACGTGCATTAATTCAAGCATTCATTTTAACATGTTCAACATATCATTAACAGTAATCATGGTTGTAGAAGTAAAAATGGACAAGATTACTTATCTTATGATGAATTTGTTCCGCAACCAGCTACGTCGCTACAACATTCCACCCAACCATAGGCCAGCGTGCTCCTTAATCTCTTAGCAACGCTGCCACCCCCGAGCTGGGCATGATTCTCCAAGGAATAAGGGAATAAGCAAGCTTACACATAGTCAAGGATACACAAAATGCATCCAAGCCAACACAGTTGGGTTTATCAGGCCATCAGGGAGTTGGGAAAGGCTAATTGCTAAGCTGGTGAGCTCATTACAAAGCCAAGAACACCTACACCAGAACTAGCCTGACCTCTAAGACACCCAAACACACCCAACACAATGAATCAGTCCCTTCTCTGCTACACAGTCCCTCAGGCCCTGCATTCCCTTCCAGTGCTATTCAAGGGTGATAGAGAAGAAGGATAGCCCTCTAGCTCTGTCTATGTGGTTTCTAGCCACCAGGTTTATCAAGCAAAACTAAGCCCCCATCCCTACTCCTTACACAGTCCGAATGACCGATCCTTGCACGTATGCAACCAATCAGCAGTTAAAGCTTAACCGGGAAAAATGAATCCCAAGTGAATTACACAGTCCCAAACGTATCAATGAACATGGGGGAAGAACAACAGTCCCGAAATGTAATCAGTGAACCTATGAGACAGCCAAAAATGTGAATGGCCCTTCACAGCAAATCGTGGATAAAAAAAAATGAACAACTCCCAGCTCGTTGTGTGAGATAAAAGCCAGGGAAAATCCCTGTGCATGAGAACAATGAACATACAATGGTTCATGCACGAGGGAAAATAGCTCCGACCATGCTTGTGGATGAACAGACAGTGGATAGACACGAATAGGGAGTGCGTGAGCGTTTCTGCATTGCTGTGGAGAGAAAACGGGATGTCTGCGTGAGATCAAAAATGGAAAAGAATCCCCCTGTGTGAGAATGAACAACAATGGAGAGGACGCGAATTGGAATGCACCAAGGTTCCAGCACTACCGTGGAGAGAGTGGTATGTCTGCTGGAGTGAGGAGAATGCCTCTGTCCCAAAACATAAAGAAACCACAACGAAACACACTGTGCGTGAGACCAGTGAACAGAAGATGGTTCATGCATGGAGATGAACAGCAAAATCGTGATGTCGTGAATTGGAGAGTGCGTGAAGGTTTTTTTTTCCATAGTGAAGTCAACAGTGGGTGGAGTGTGCATGTGGGTGAGGACTGATAGTCCTGCCACCCCACTCCCAAAGATCATAACTGCCTCAACCACCAGCAGCCTTTCTTAATGAAAGTGGTTGGAATAAAACAAGGTAAGAAGACACATGGATTTTCACCCCATTTGCCAAAGTTGGAAAAATTCCCCCACATCCTCATCTTTGGGAAAATCATGCCCCTTTCTCATTTTAGTTGCCGCAATTGTAGCTGGTCGGATTCATTTAATTAATTATAGATGCGTATTTACACGATGACCAACATAATATATGTTGCATGCCCCGATATACCATCGGTGACAATTTAAATCCAAAACATAGCATAACCGATCAACGGTGGGGCCTTGGCCTTTAGTTCCACACCATGATTGTTGATGTATATGTAACTTCGGAATGTATTCTTCTTTGTATTTTATATTATTGTAACCCGATGTTTATTCCGGGATGTTTCTATTATGTATTTGAGT
>LPNX010847714.1:9565-80987 GCA_001517045.1 Pseudotsuga menziesii
AGCTGGGCATCTTCCAGGTTCGAGCTGTGAGTTTTGTGGCATAGAAGGTAGAAAAAAATACTGAGTAGTCAGGTCCTAGCTTCAAGAGGATGGCCAATATGAGCTGATCATCTTTCTTTTCAATACCACACTGTTTCAGCTGCAAAACTAGTGCTTTGAACTTGGAGAAGTATAGCTGCAGTGATTCAAAATTACTGGGAATCAGGGAAATCAGCTCATTTTCGATTTGGTGTCCCCTCATCTCATCTGTCTTTCCAAAGAGTTCAGAAAGTTTCTCCCATACTTGATCTGGTGAATTTAATCCATCGAGATGGAAAAGGAGGTCTCGGGAAATACTGAGACATAGGAGGCCATAGGCCTCATCTCTCCGATTGTGCCATTTGATCTTCTCTGCAGCAGCATTGGGCTCTGCTTCTATAGTCATAGTCACCCTGTAGAGGCCTTTCACTCTCAAAAATATCTCCATCTCTGCTTTCCATTCAAAATAGTTTAAGGGAGTGAGGATAGTTTTCTGTGAATCCATAGCTTTAGAAAATCTGTCCCGGCTGTCAGTAGAAGGCTCCCAGTCTTGATGTCAAAGCTGCAAAACAATTTTTGAAGGAGAGTAACAACCTACAATGGCTCTGATACCATGTAGAAATTCTGACCAGCAATAGATTAATTTCACTCACAACAAATTACAATTGATCATGCAAAATTGTCAACAATGGAGACTGAAAATGGAGCTGTAACACAAAATTATATTAAATCAGTGTACAATAGCCAACCCTATAATATCATAGGCTGCTGAATAAATATAATACATGAAAAAATCGAATGCATGAGGAAGCATCCAAATCTAGCATAAAGCAGGCTTACCCAAAATAGGCAAATCCCCCATAGGTGTAAAAAGCTGATCCCAAATCTGTCATGAGGCTCACGAATTGGAAAGGGCGCATGGGAAAGCTAATGAGTGGTGAAATGGCAGCTCATACATGCTTTTGCATGGAGGAAAGAGTGGAGGATGAAAGGGGAATAAAACAGGTTCACCTCACCTAGTCTTGCTTTCCTTATGTGCTTTAAAAACTGAAAAAGCAGTCAACAAAGAAAAAAAAACAGAAGGGCACCTAGGAGGCCAGGAATAAATCATATTTGATTCCTAAGGCTTTCCCAAGCGCTACATGAGTCAAATATGGCAATTTTGACCTCTTTGGATAGGCAATTAGCAACTTGAACATGGTGGGACTCATGAACTAGGAAAATAAGACAAAAATAAATGAATTAATGTCTAAGTGGGTAATACTATGGGTTTGATTATTCTAACACATTCCTCCATAGCATAGATCCAAGGGTTTACACAACAAACACATCATTAATGCAAGTACCCATACAATAGGATCAATATTTAAATGCCCTAATTCCAAATTATGCATACACAGATCTATCAACCATTAACAGATATTAATTAAGTATTCAAATCATAAAATCGTACACTCAAACAAAACTATAAATAGATAGAGATATGCCAAAATACGCTTTCCCTCATTCAATACAAGGAATCTATACATTCACAATTAGCTCAGAACCTGCCTTATGATCCTCTTAGGTTTGGTACAAACATAACTAGTTGTTTTGGCATGATTTCTCCTAGATTTGGCCACACCTATGCCTCGTAGTCTCACATACATATATACAATTTGTTTCATGAACCAAGTTTGGTTCATATTCTCAATACACTCAACAACCTGTCAGCTAATTTTAAACTAGGTAAACTATTAATCCTTATCATATGATTCAATGCCATTAGATGATGGCTTTGTTACAAGAATCACACTTTTCCTCAATGAATCATCATCCACCTAGTGGCTCATCTAAATGAATCATCATATATCTAGAAGCTCACTTTTAAATCAACCATATTTACAATATGACATTTAAATCAACATTCATTCAAAAAATAAAGACCCCTTCTAGGTCCTATCCAAACATTGGACTTGTACATAGATGGAGAGTAGTATTCTCCTGCATCAGACTCCCCAGGTAGAAATAAATATGGCCTCATGGTCATAATCTAGTATCCCAAAATTTCTTCTTTTTGGTTGGTCATCCCTCTCATCATGTTGTTTTCTCTTTGTCATCTTCAGTTCTCCTGGTTTCCATACTTTCTGCTACAATGCTCCACTAGATTTTATTTTTCAATATTTCTTTGTCATGTGTCTCCTGCTATTGCTTTGTTTTCTTTCTCTATTCATGAAAATATTCCTTTTCTATTGATTTCTTTTCTGAGACATCTTCACCATCAACATCCTTAAATTCTCTATTTCAATATCTAGTCTGTCCTATGGTTCCTTGTTGCTATCTACTAGGTGTTGCAATAAAATGATGTCATTACAAGACAACTCTATGCCTTGACCTTCCATATTCTCCTCTTCAATGTTGCAACTAAGCATTTCTGCATTGGTACCCATTAAAGGGACTACCTTATCAGTCCTTGGATTCAACAACTAATCTTCTATCAACTGTATTTATTCATCATACTTCGTGAAATAATAAAATATCCCTCTTTCTTCATTAACCATCTTCAAGTAATTTGTCATAACAACTTCAAATGATTGCACGTTTTCCTCAAATTATTCATATGAAATTAAATCATTAATTTAAAAAATACCTTAACTCAATGGGTACATCAACTTCTTCTTCTTCCTGGTATTCTTCAATCGCATTCATGGCGCATACTTTCAAATGTTCTATTCTTCACTCCACTGGGTAAGCACTTCATTAGAATGATTATCTTCATCTCCCTCTTGGTTGTATTTACAATTCAATTTTCCTCTACTTGTAGCAACAATTTCTTTTCCTATCTATCAGCAATCTTACATTTAAAATGTGTAAGTTATCTCCCTCAATTTTATTGGTAATACCATGCGATATCACCCTTCAATTCCAGAAAAAACTTTTGGCTTTGATCCATCTCAAGGATACATGCATACATTTCCTCTTCTTCTTGTAGGTCTGGGACAACTTCACAAGGTTCGTCACCTATTACTCCTCCAACATACACAATTCATTAATTTCAAAAACATTCAGATTTTCATCTTCCATTATCCCCTTTATCAACACATCTTTTTTTTGATCTAAAATCTCCCAAGAGTTCATGATAATTCCAACTAATCTCTCTTCTACACCATATTCTCCAATGATGACTCCATGTTATGAATCACAATAGTTCCTTTTTTCCTCATACTTTCTTCTTCATACTCCATCCTCTTATTTGGTTCCTTTTTTCTTTGCTTTCATACACATATCTAAGCAACAAATCTCTTCTTTTATCTTCATGATGAATTCAAGTGATTGTCCATGTTCATTGTCCTTGAATACATATTCAATCGAGAACTATTCTATTTTAGCCATTTCTTCTAGCTGCTTCATTTCTTCACCAACCTGCATAAACACATCATCTAAGTGTTCTTCAATACCTACATCCATACACAAACCATTAGATTTAAAACATTAGTCTCATCTGTATTCTCAACCATATCATATTCAGGTAGTTTTGAACTTATCAGAGAGTTCAAAAAATCATCTAAAATCTATGTTTCATCATCCTCTCCAAGAAAAGGACCCTGTTTAGGTATACAATATAAAAATTCCATCTCAGACTCAATTGTCCTGAGTTTTTTGTTCAATCTAGCATACATCTTTTTTCTTTAGCTCCACCTCTAGTGAATTCCATCTCACTTTATTTATCTTCATTATCCAACCATACCTCTGGTCCTCTTTTTGTAGCAGCATTTCCAAACGAATAAGTTACAATCATATGTCAACTAATTATATTGCATACTCTTCTTGACTCATTTTTTCGATGTCTTCTTCCTTGACGTCGTTTTAGTTTGTTGTGGCTTTCCTTTGAACCTTTGCATTGACTTCCATTAGTCATCACTTCCATTTCTCCTTCCTTTTTGAACTTAATATTGCTCACTTTTGGATCATAGCTAAGACTTATTTCAACAAGTCTCCATACCTACTACTATACCTCAACAAGATATATTTCCTTGCACTTGTCCTTTTGGTATCTCTAGTTCTTCTTGTCTATAACCTCTAAAGCAACTTCGTTTGCTCCTTTTGGTTCCTACAGATCCACTTCTTTTGTAAGAACATTCAACTTGTTCCCTTCTTGTCCAACTTCTGTTGGATCCTTAGGTTCTTCCACTGCTTTCTTAAGAGATCACAAGATCCCCTTCATCAAGAACTCCTCTGGTATTTTCTTCCCTTAGTTGTCTTTGCTACTATCAAACTTCTTGAACTTGCAATAATATCAATCGAAGTTAATACAAAATATCAACCAGTCCATACCTTAAATATCTTTGCATGATCTTGTGTCCCTTTGAATGGACAAATTCCTCTCATGTTTGGGTCTGGGTCCATCAATTGTTCAAGAGTATTAACAAATCTTTTCATGCTCCGTAACTCCGTGCATGTACCTTTTAAATCCTTCCAAGAACTTGTTCTGCACTCTTTTGTGTCTAACATCAATTTAAACCACACCCTCTCTGTCTACAATTCTTATACCATAGTTAGTTGAAATCATGACTGAAAGAAAAAATACCATTACCTCTTTACAAGAGTGAATTGTGCATTGATTTCCTTCAATACATGCAAAATCTCTTTTCCACTCGGGATCTAATAATCTTCACACATAATTCTTTTTCTTCTATGATACCACTTGACGTCGAAGGGTACCTCAAATATCCATATCCCAGATACTTTTCCCAGGAATAATTTTCTTTACATTTAGTAAACCTCTAAATTTGGTAACTCTGCCAAATATTTATTCTTTAGGTCAGAATAAGTCTCAACTAATTTGATCCAGAACTCTATTCTGCAACTTCATTTCCGCAAACTCAATTCTACAATCTCCCTTTCCGCAACGACCTTTCCGCAATTGCGAGTTGCGGTTTGTGGGTATGCATTTCCCATATTTACAAAATGACTTCCACAATTATGCGACCACAACTTTATTTACGTGGTCTGACCTTACCATAAGCTAGCACGCACCTTTACTCAGTGGATTCATTGATGACGGTTGGATCTCAATCCCCTCAGATTGACGTTGGAAATCCCATGAGCCAAATGGAACAATTTAGAACTTCGGAATCCAAATTATGGATTATCCTCCTCGCACTTTCTCACAGAGAAATCCTTTCCGATCATTGATATGATGTTGATCACAATCGGAACTACCTATCCTCTTTAAGATAACTTCCTCACGCCTTCTAATGGAAAATTTCTTTAGGATCATTTATCTCTTGCAGCTTTGATCTTGTCCATCGATCTACTATCACCTGCAGAACTTCATTTTAACTTTGTGGATCTCTTATCTCCCATGTACATTCACTTCATGAATTCTTTCCCTATCATTGATTATCTTTCGCTCCTATGATCTAGACCATCCAACTTCTATTAAAAGATACCTTTTCAACTCTATGCCTATTGATCAAAGAATCGATCAATCTAATTCAACCCAGTTTCACTGAGCTTTATCCCCTACTCAGGGTTGTCTCCATAGATTCAATTCGACTTCACACATCTCACCTAGTTCTCGTTGTCATCTAGGTCTAACCTCAAACTTCACTCCTCAGGAAGCTCCGCAATTTCTTTCATCTAGGGCATCGATCCAAGGGCTTACACAACAAACACATCATTTACGCAAGTACCCATACACAGGGATCAATATTTAAATTCCCTAATTCCAAATTATGCATACACAGATCTATAAATGATTAATAGAGACTAATTAAGTATTCAAATCATAAAATCATACACTCAGATAGAACTGCAATTACATAGAGATATTCCTAAATAGGCTTTCCTTCATTCAATACTAGGAATCTGTACATTCACAATTAGCTAAGAAACTGGGTTATGATCCTCTTAGATTTGGTACAAATACAACCAACTATCTTGGCCTGATTTTTCCTTAATTTTGGCACACCTATGCCTCGTCGGCTCACATACATATATACAATTTGTTTCATGAACCAATTCTGGCCCAGATTCTCAATACACTGAAAAAATTGTTAGCTAATTCTAACCAAGGTAAACTATTAATCCTTATCCTATGATTCGCTACCATTAGATGAGGGATTTGTTACATGAATCGCACTTTGACTCGATGACTCATCGTCCACCTAATGACTCATCTAAACGACTCATCATCTATCTAGAAGCTTACTTGTAAATCAAGTTTATTTACAATATGACATTAAAGAACCATTCATTTAGAAAATAAAGACCCCTTGTAGGTCTGATCCAAACATTGGAGTTGTACTTGGATGGAGAGTAGGATGCTCCAAGATTAGACTCTCCAGGTAAAAATAAATATGAACTCCTTGTCATAATATTAAGTCTTCAATATTCCATGATCCCAAACTTTGTTCTTTAGCTGGTCATCCCTCTCATCATGTTGTTTTGTCTTTATTTTCTTCAGTTCTCCTCGTTTCCATACTTTCTACTGCAATGCTCCATTGGCTTTACTTCTTCAATCTTTCTTTGTCATGTGTCTCTTGTTGCTACTTTGTTTTTCTCTATGTTGATGAAAATATTATTTTTCTCTTCATGTATTTTCTGAGACATATTCACCATCAACATCCTTACATTCTCTATTGAAATATCTAGTATGTCCTCTGGTTCCTTGTTGCAATCTACTAGTTGCTGCAGTAAAATCATATCATTACAAGACAAATCTATGTCTCGACCTTTCATATTCTCCTCTTTAATGATGCAACTAAGAATTTCTATGTTTGTACCCATTAAAGGGTCTACAATATCAGTCCTTGGATTGAACGACCAGTCTTCTATCAGTTGTAAGTTTACAACATACTTCCTAAAATCAGAAAGTCTCCCTCTATCTTCATTAACCATCTTCATGTCATTTTTCATAAAAACTTCAAATGACTACAGGTTTTCCACAAATGATGCATATGAAATTAAATATTTAATTTCAAAAATACCTAACTCAATGGGTACCTCAACTTCTTCTTCTGGTTGGTATTCTTCAATCGCATTTGTGGTGCAGACTTTCAAATGTTCTATTTCTTCACTCCACTGGGTAAGAAATTCATTAGAATGCTTATGTTCATAATCCTCTTGGCTATATTTACAGTCCAAATTTCCTCTACTTGCAACAACAATTTATTTTTCCTGTTTGTCAACAATATTACATCCAAATGTGTAAGTGCTCTCCCTTGATTTTTTTCATGAGACCATGTCATCTCATCCTTCAATTCCAGAACAAAATTCTGGCTTTAATCCATGTCAAGGATACATGGATACATTTCTCTTCTTCCTTTTCCTTTGGGACAACTTCACATGGATTGTCACCTGTTACTCCTACAAACATACACAATTCATTACTTTAAAAAACATTGGTATTTTCATCTCCCATTGACCCTTCTATCAGCACATTATTTTTCTCATCTGAACTCTCTAAAGAGTTCATGAGACTTTCATCGAGTCTCTCTTCTACACCATCTTCTCCAAATAGTATTCCATGTTTGGGTTCACAATAGTGAACATCTTGCTCTATCAGTGACCTTATTCTAGTCTCGTTCTTCTTTTCCAGAGCCTCCATCCTATGCTTGATGTCCTCTATGTTTTCCCAAATTTTTTCTTCAAAGAACTGTACTACTGGCGAACGAACTTTGTTCTTCCTAATCCATCCTCTTATTTGGTTTTGTTTTTCCTTCGCTTGCATATGCATCTCTAAGAAAAAAAATCTATTATTTTATCTTCATGATTACTTCAAGTGATTTTCCATATTCATTGTCATTGAATACATATTCAATCAAGAACTACTCTATTTCATCCATTTCTTCTAGCTACTTCATTTCTTCACCAACCTACATAAGCACATCATCTAAGTGTTCTTCATAACCTACATCCATACACAAACCATTATATTTAAAAACATAAAACTCCTCATCTGTAGTCTCAACCATATCATATTCAAGTAGTTACAAACTTAACAGAGAGTTGAAAAAATCATCTACAATATCTATTTCATCATCCTCTCCAAGCAAAGGACCCTGTTTAGGTCTCCAATATGAAACTTCCATCTTTTTCTTTATCTCCACCTATAGTGAATTCCATCTCACTTTCTTTCTCTTCATTATCCAACCATACCTATGGTCCTCATTCTATAGTAGGATCTCCAAATGAATAATTTGTAATCATATGTCAAGTAATTCTATGTCATACTCTTCTTCAGTCATCTTGTTGTTGTCTTCTGCCTTGATATCTTTTATTCTTTTATGGATTTCCTTTGATTTTTGCAATGACATCCAGTAGTCATAATTTCCATTTCTCCTTCCTTTATGAACTTAACCTTGTTCACTGGTGGATTGTAGCTAAGCCTTCTTTCAACAAGTCTCCATATCTGCTACTATACCTCAACAAACTATCTTTCCTTGAGCTTGTCCTTTTGTTATCTCTAGTTCTTCTCCTATAGAACCTCTTGAGAAACCTACTTTTCTCCTTTTTCTTTACAGATCCACTTCTTTTCTGAGAACATTCAACTTGTTCCCTTCTTGTCCAACTTCTGTTGGAGCCTTAGATTATTCCATCGCTTTCTTAAGTTCTCACAAGCTCCCCTTCATCAAGAAATACTATTTTCTTTCCTTCCCTCGGCTGTCTTTGGTACTATCAAAATTATTCAACCTATAATAATATCAATCAAATTTAATAGAAAACATCAATCAGGGGCCATACTTTAAAGATATTTTCATGAGCTTGTGTCCATTTGAATAGACAAATTCCTCTCATGGTTGGTTCTATGCCAATCGAACTGTTCAATAGTATTAACAAATATTTTCATGCTCCATAACTCCATGCATGTACCTTTTAAATCCTTCCAAGGATTTCTTCTGCAGTCTTCTATGTATAACATCAATTTAAACCACACCCTCTCTGTCTAAAATTCTTTTTCCATAGTTAATTGAAATCGTGACTAAAAGAAAAAATACCATTACCTCTTTCGAAGAGTGTACTATGTGTTGATTTCCTTTAATACATGTAGAATCTCTTTTCCACTTTGGATCTAATTATCTTCATGCATAATTATTTTTCTTCTCTCATCCCACTTGACATAGAAGGGTGCCTCAAATTTCCATATCCCAACTGCTTTTCCCAAGAATAGTTTTCTCTACATTTAGCAAACCTATAAATTTGGTAACTCAGCTAAATATTTTTTCTTCGGGTCAGAATCAGTCTCAAGTAACTTGATCCACAACTCTATTCTGCAAATTCATTTCTGCAAACTCAATTATGCAATCTCCCTTTCTGCAATGACTTTTCTGCAATTGCGGGTTGCAGTTTGCAGGTATGCATTCCTAGATTTCAAAAACAACTTTCGCAATTATGTAGCCACAACATTATTTCCATAGTATGACCTTGCCATAAGCTAGTGCACACCTTTACTTAGCGGATTCATTGATGATAATTGGATCTCAATCCCCTCATATCAACAGTGAAAATACCATTAGCCAAATAGACCAATTTGCAATTTTGAAATCCAAACTTAGGATTATCCTCCTCGTGCTTCCCCACAGAGAAATCCTCTGTGATCATTGATATGATGTTTATCATGATATGAACCATCTATCCTCTTTAAGCTAAATTTTGCATGCCTTCTAATGGAATAACCATTTAGGATCTTTGATCTCTTGCGACTTTGATCTTGTATGTCAATCTATTATCACCTATGGAACTTCACTTTAACTTTGTAGATCTCTTATATCCCATGTATGTTCACTTCATGAATTCTTTATGTGTCATTAATTAGCTTTCTCTCCTATGATATGTACCATCCGACTTCTATTAAATGAGACCTTTTAAATTCTACATCGATTGATCAGAGAATTGATCAATCGAATTGAACCCAGTTTCAACAAACTTGATCCCCTTCTCGGGGATGTCTCCATAGCTTCAACTCAGCTTCACGCAACTCAACTTCTCATTCTAGTCCAGGTCTAACCACGAACTTCACTCCTCAGGTAGCTCCACAATTACGTTAATCCAGGGCATCAATCCAAGGGTTTACACAACAAACACATCATTTACACAAGTACCCATACAGAGGGATCAATTTTTAAGGGAACTAATTCCAAATTATGCATACATATATATATCAACCATTAACAGATATTAATTAAGTATTCAACTCTTAAAATCATACACTTAGACAGAATTGCAATTACATAGGTATATGCCGAAATAGGCTTTCCTTCATTCCATACAAGGAATCTGTACATTCACAATTAGCTTAGAACTTGTGTTCTGATCCTATTAGGTTTGGTACAAACACAACCAACTATGTTGGTCTGATTTCCTCTTGATTTGCCACACCTATGCCTAGTAGGATCACATACATATATACAATTTGTTTCATGAACCAATTCTACTTCAGATTATCAATACATTGAACAACCTGCTCACTAATTCTAACCAAGGTAAACTCTTAAGCCTTATCCTATGATTCATTTCCATTAGATGAGGTCTTTGTTACATGAATCGCACTTTGAATCAATGACTCGTCATCTATATAGAAGATCACAACTTGTCAATAAAGCATATTTACAATATGACATTAAAGAACCATTCATTCAGAGAATAAATACCCCTTCTAGGTCTAATACAAACATTGGACTTATACTTGGATGGAGAGCAGGATGCTCCTGCATTAGACTCCCCATGTAGAAAGAGATATGACCTCCTGGTCACAATCTTCATTCTTCAATATTCTAGTATCACAACCATTGTTCTTTAGCTATCCATCCCTCTCATCATATTGCTCTGTCTTTGTCATCTTAAGTTCTCCTGGTTTCCATACTTTCTGCTACAATGCTCCATTGGCTTTTCTTCTGCAATCTTTCTTGTCAAGTGTCTCTTGTTGCTTCTTTTTTTTCTATGTTGATGAAAATATTATTTTTCTCTTCATGTATTTTCTGATACATCTTCACCATCGGCATCCTTACATTCTCTATTGCAATATCTAGTATGTCCTCTGGTTCCTTGTTGCAATCTACTAGTTGTTGTAATAAAATTATATCATTACAAGACAACTCTATGTCTTGAACTTCCATCTTCTCCTATTGAATGTTGCAGCTAAGCATTTATATGTTTGTACCCATTAAAGGGTCTACCTTATCAGTTCTTGGATTGAACTACCAATCTTCTGTCAGTTGTAATTCTTCATCGTACTTCCTAAAATCAGCAAGTCTCCCTCCATCTTCATTAACCATCTTGAGGTCATTTTTCATAACAACTTCAAATGACTGCACATTTTCCACAAATTGTGCATATGAAATTAAATCATTAATTTCAAAAATACCTAATTCAATGGGTACCTCAACTTCTCCTTCTGGCTGGTAGTCTTCAATCGCATTCATGGCACATATTTTCAAATGTTTTATTTCTTCACTCCACTAGGTAAGCACTTCATTAGAATGATTATCTTCACCTTCCTCTTCGTTGTATTTACAGTTTGATTTTCCTCTACTTGCAACAACAATTTATTTTTGTTGTCTTTCAACAATCTTACATTCAAAATGTGTAAGTGCTCTCCCTCGATTTTCTTCATGAGACCATGTCATCTCATCCTTAAATTCCATAACAAAATTCTATATTTGATCCATGTCAAGGATACATGTATACATTTCCTGTTCTTCCTTTACCTTTGGGACAACTTCAATAGGTTCGTCACCTATTACTCCTGCAAACATACACAATTCATTATTTTAAAAAACATGGGGATTTTCATGTGTCATTGACCCTTCTATCAGCACATTTTTTGTTGATCTGGACTCTCCCAAGAGTTCATGAGACATTCATCTAGTCTCTCTTCTACACCATCTTCTACAAAGATGGATCCTTGTTTTGGTTCATGATAGTGAACATCTTCCTCTTTTAGTTCCCTAATTCTAGTCTTGTTCTTCTTTTCCAGAGCATCCATCCTGTGCTTCATTTCCCTCTATGCTTTTCCAAAGTTTTTATTTAAACATTTGTACTACTGACCAAAGAACTTTCTTCTTCATCCTCCATCCTCTTATCTGGTTCCTCTTTTCCTTTGCTTTCATACACATCTGTAAGAAACAACTATCTTCTTTTATATTCATGATCAATTCAATTGATTGTACATATTCATTGTCATTGAATACATATTCAATCAATAACTATTCTATTTCGAACATTTCTTCTAGCTTCTTCATTTCTTCACCAATATGCATAAACACGTTATCTAAGTGTTCTTCAATACCTACAGCCATACACAAAAATTTAGATTTAAAAACATAAGACTCCTCATTTGTAGTATCAACCATATCATCTTCAGATAGTTATGAACTTATCAAGGAGTTGAAAAAATCATCTACAATCTCGGTTTCATCATCCTCTCCAAGCAAAGGACCATGTTCGGGTCTACAATATGAAACTTCCATATCAGACTCAGTTGGCATAAGTTTTTACGTCAATCTAGAAGACATATTTTTCCTTATCTTCACCTATAGTGAATTCCATCTCCCTTTATTTATCTTCATTATCCAACCATATATTTGGTCCTCTTTCTGTAGCAGCATCTCCAAACGAATAAGTTACAATCCTTTGTCAACTAATTCTATGTCATACTCTTCTTGACTCATCTTGTTGATGTCTTCTGTTGTAGCTTTTCTTTGAACCTTTGGAGTGACTTCCAATAGTTATCATATTTATTTCTCCTTCCTTTGTGAACTTAATATTGTTCGCTTGTGGATTGTAGCTAAGCCTTCTTTCACCAAGTCTCCATATCTACTACTATACCTCAGCAAGCTATATTTCCTTCAGCTTTTCCTTTTGGTATCTCTAGTTATTATCCTCTAGAACCTATTGATCAACCTCCTCTTCTCCTCTTGGATTTTACGGATCCAATTATTTTATAAGAACATTCAACTTGTTCCCTTCTTCTCCAATTTTTGTTGGATCCTTAGGTTCTTCCACTGCTTTATTAAGAGCTCACAAGCTCCCCTTCATTGAGAAATCCTTTGTTCTTTTCTTCCCTCAATTTTCTCTGCTAATATCAAACTTCTTAAACCTACAATAATATCAGCCAAAGTTAATACAAAATATCAACCAGTCCATACCTTAAATATCTTTTCATGATTGTGTGTCCCTTTGAATGGAAAAATCCCTCTCACAGTTGGCTCTGTGTCCATTAGTTGTTCAAGAGTATTAACAACTCTTTTCATGCTCCATAACTCCATGCATGTACTTGTTAAATCCTTCCAAGTATTTCTTCTGCACTCTTCTGTGGATAACATCAATTTAAACCACACCCTCTTTGTCTGCAATTATTTTTCCATAGTTAATTGAAAGCGTGACTAAGAGAAAAAATACCATTACCTCTTTCCAAGAGTGAATTGTGTGTTGATTTCCTCCAATACACATAGAATCCATTTTCCAGTCGGGTTCTGATAATCTTCATGCATAATTCTTTTTCTGCTCTAATACCACTTGACGTAGAAGGGTACCTCAAATTGCCATGTCCCAACTGCTTTTCCCGGGAATAGTTTGCTCTACATTTAGCAAACCTCTAAATCTGGTAACTTAGCCAAATATTTATTCTTCAGGTTGGAATCATTCTCAACTAAATTGAGTTTCAACTCTATTCCGAAACTTCATTTATGCAAACTCAATTCCACAATTTCCCTTTCTGTAACTGCCTTTCTGTAATGACCTTTTCATAATTCCAGGTTGCAGTTTGCAGGTATGCATTTCCCACATTTCAAAAATGAATTCCGCAATTATGTGGGCATAATATTCTTTTTCGCAGTCTAACCTTACTGTTAGCTAGTGTGCACCTTTACTTAGCGGATTCGTTGATGACCATTGGATCTCGATATCCTTAGATCAACGGTGGAAATCCCATGAGCCAAACGGACCAATTTGGAATTTTGGAATCCAAATTTTGTATTATTCTCCAATCACTTTCCCACAAAAAATCCTCTCTAGTCCCTGATCTGATTTTGATCACGATCTGAACTGTCTATCCTCTTTAAGCTAAATTTCACATGCCTTCTAGTGGAGAAACCTGTTAGGATCGTCAATATCTTACGCCTTTGATATCGTCCATCAATCTTCTATCGCATGCAGAACTTCTCTTTAACTTTGCATATCTCTTATTTGTTGTGTACGTTCACTTCATGAATTCTTTCCCTTTCGTTGATTAGCTTCCGCTCACCTGATTGGGACCATCCAACTTCTATTAAATGAGACCTTTGCAATTCTACGCCAATTGATTAGAGAATCGATCAATTGAATTCAATAGAGTTTCATCGAGCTTGATCCCATTCTGAGGGTTGTCTCCATAGTCTCAATTCAGCTTCATGCAACTCAACTTCTCGTTCTCATCCAGGTCTATCCTCGAACTTCACTCCTCATGCAACTCCACAATTTCGTTCATCCAAAGTATCGATCCAAGGGTTTACACAACAAACAAATCATTTACACAAGTACCCATCCACATGGATCAATATTTAAAATCCCTAATTTCAAATTATGCATACACATATCTATCAACCATTAACAAAGATTAATTAAGTATTCAACTTATAAAATCATACACTCAAAAAGAACTGTAATTACACAAAGATATGTGAAAATAGGCTTTCCTTCATTCAATACAAGGAATCTGTACATTCACAATTAGCTCAGAACCTGCGTTATGATCCTCTTAGGTATGGTACAAACACAACCATCTATCTTGGCTTGATTTATCCTTGATTTGGCCACACTTATGCCTCATAGGATCACACACACATATACAATTTGTTTCATGAACCAATTCTGGTTCAGATCCTCAATACACTCAACAGCCTGATAGCTAATTCTAACCAAGGTAAACTCTTAAGCCTTATCCTATGATTCACTGCCTTTAGGTGAGGGCTTTGTTACCTGACTCACACTTTGACTCAATGACCCATCATCCACCTAAATGACTCATCTAAATGACTCATCATCTATCTAGAATCTCACTTGTAAATCAAGCATATTTACAATATGACATTAAATAACTGTTCATTTAGAAAATAAAGACCCCATCTAGGTTTGATCCAAACATTGCACTTGTACTTTGATGGATAGCAAGATGCTCCTGCATCACAAAGCCTAGAAAAGATGACACTAACATGCTTCTCAGAATCAAAGACTAATCAACTAAGAGGACAAGCCCTCAGGTTGTGTCCAAATAGTCGGTCGAAGAGGGAGAGAGAGGGCTTATCTAAGGCCTACTTACGACAACCTTAACTGCCAACTAGCCCTAATGGATATGGGTGAAACCCTTATGAACCATTTCCCAAGTAACGAAACACTTCACTATTCTAACAAAACAAGTCATCAGCTAACCCCTTGTGATTTCCCTGCAACCAAATTGGAGAGCTATCGGAGTGCTCGGTTAGTGTGTCATTCTTAGTGGAAGGGTGTAGTGGGTTCGAATACTATTTTCCATTCTGGGTTATAATTGACAGAACTTTACAATGATAAAGGTACTATTTTTTATATTCCATAGTATGTTGCTCGTCTCTCTAGGAAGTAGAAAAAATACTAATCTAGTCATCCCAACGCGTCTCTTCCTGGTTGATCTGTTCGGGCCAGGTCTCTCTTCATTTAGAAAACCATGCTCCCATGGGAAGATCAAACTATCTATCTGTTTTGCACCTCAATCCCGTTAGGACATTCAATATGTTGGCAGTCATCAACTAGACAATATTGAATTAGGATGGAGCATTAGGGTTAAGAGTTCACCTAATTTCCAGGCCTATGATGTGGTTTATTCTAAATGGTCATACGATGGGAGGGTCAAAGGTGGATATTTCTTTTAATACACATCACACCATGAGATTCTGGTTTTAAGCGTGAAATTAACAATAAGAAAATAAATGAATAGGAACATAAATAAGAACTAGAATATAAAAATGTAATTAAATGCAGAAACCTTCATTGAAATTGTGCCTTTGCATTTCAACACTTAGGCCAGAGGTAAACAAAGTAAAAAGTCGAACACAAAAAAGGAATTAATACAACAGATTATCAACCCTATAGAAATATGTTTCCTCCATAAGGACGACTGAGGCAATTAGTAAACAGGAATCTAGACAAATCTTGATCCCGAGCCGCAGGGGATGCAAATCCAAAACAAAACAAAAATAATAACATTGTCAAGTACTTTGAATGACCAACCGAGAGCCTAGAGCATAGTACCTGAATAGGCGCCATGATTGTTTGCAACGAACCATGTTCCACGGGGTTTTGAAAGTGTATGCAACAGAAGAAACAATCAAACCAACAATGAAAAAAATGGTTGAAAAAAATGAATTGTTGGGATGAGTATGGTAACCGCAACAAGACACATACAAGCGGCCAAGAAGAAGTCTCTTTCTTTCCTAAATAACCTGCAAACCAACAACAAGAAAATTATGTATATATTAGTATGCCAAAATAAGCAATCTCCTAAATGTGGAAAGGAAAACTAACTCTATAGAAAAGAAAATACTATAAAGCGAGAAGGTCTTCTTCCTGGAGCGCTAACCAAGTAAATATTTTGGCACTCAAATTTTATGAATGCTCTAATTTGGACAGTGAAACCCTCATGAGGGTCTTGGGTTGAGAAATGCCATATTTCTGACAACAAAAGCTTCTGAATTTAAACCTCACTCCTTGAAATTTCTCCATAAGATCCGATGGACTATCTATCGCCAAGTGGAACCAGATCGTGAAAATGATCTAGTGGTTTCTAGCTGTAGAGAAGGCACCTATTGAAAACAAAAGTTTGGACATGGAATAAAACCCAATGATAGATTTTGTTCTCTAAGGTGATGAATGGTGTTTAGGTTGCTCCTAGCACCTTGGCCACCCTCCCCTTATGAACAACCACCTTACCCTTTCCATGAATTGCACATTTTCTTTTCATATAAGTCTTCAATACTTGGCTATTAGTACCCCCTAAGAACTGCATGGTGAAGAAAAACAATGTTCCCCTTCTTGCATTTGGTAGTTGGTAGGATACTTATAGCGAATGGATATTCAAATTCCTTTGGGGAAGTGTTTTCATTCTCCTACACAAAAACATAAATCCAAAAAATAATTAAGAGCTTAACTCTAAGTATAATCAACTGCCCAAACTATGGAGTGTTTTTTTTTAAATAATGAAAACCTGCAAGGATTAAAGGAGAGGACCTCTATACGTAAAGGTTAGTTGAAACTAGAGAGTAGATGTATGTTCTATCTAGTTAAGACTCTGGAAGGAGAATGAGGACCCTCTTCACCCGAAAAAAGGAATATATATATATATGTATAGATAGATATATATAAGGCTTACATATTTTCGAGGGCAGTATAATATATATATATATATATATATATATTCTTTTGGTAAAGAGGGTCTTGGAAGACGAGGCCTAGATATTTGCTAGAAATATTCGTTTGATAAAGAGGGTCCTGGGAAACAAGGCCTAGATATTTGCTAGGACAGTGTGTGTATGTGTGTGTATATATATATATATATATATATTATACTACCCTGGAAAATATGTAAGCCTTACTTAGAAATGCCTATTTTATAAAAACAATGTAAATAAAATTTCTAAAAATTTAAATATTAACATGTTGTCTCCACAATTAATTTTTTCATAAAATTATGATCAAAATTTTTAATTTCCATATAATTATCGACCTAAGTTTTGTACAACTTCATTGTAAAAGAGTGTGATATATATATATATATATATATATATTATACTACCCTGGAAAATATGTAAGCCTTACTTAGAAATGCCTATTTTATAAAAACAATGTAAATAAAATTTCTAAAAATTTAAATATTAACATGTTGTCTCCACAATTAATTTTTTCATAAAATTATGATCAAAATTTTTAATTTCCATATAATTATCGACCTAAGTTTTGTACAACTTCATTGTAAAAGAGTGTGATATATATATATATATATATATATATTATACTACCCTGGAAAATATGTAAGCCTTACTTAGAAATGCCTATTTTATAAAAACAATGTAAATAAAATTTCTAAAAATTTAAATATTAACATGTTGTCTCCACAATTAATTTTTTCATAAAATTATGATCAAAATTTTTAATTTCCATATAATTATCGACCTAAGTTTTGTACAACTTCATTGTAAAAGAGTGTGAGCTACTTCTCACATTTAAAATACTATACAATAAAAATGTCGTGTGCAAAGATAATATGCAATATCTCTTGGGCAATCTATAACACAATCATATCATTGTCAGATGATATTAATGTGACCCGTAACAAAACTAATAGCCTCTCTCAAACAAATTCGATGAGAATTTTGGGTGGCAAAAATCGAGAAAATGTATTTTTCCACTAACGATATAAAAATATATCTAAATGAGAAGAGAAGATATGGTGTACATGTGTTGGGATTGCTAGTGGCAGAGACCCATGAATCATAACTTGCATTAGAATTGTTTCTAAGACTAGATCACAGAAGTCAAGATTTATAGTGGATGGGACCCCTGCCCATGCTTTTACGGGATAAGAAAGTGCAAAGTAGATTATAGTGGCACACCGACTGATGGTAGCCGTACACCTACTACGGGAAACTATACAATCAACATACAAGAACAAAAAGAAATGTGCATGTTCACTTGGGCAATAGAAATTCCACTTCACAATGCATGCAATTGTGTGCGATCTTCAAGGGCGCGCACACAAAGAACTTCCAGATCATGAAGTAAGCAAACATTCTTTATAAGCTAGAATCCCATTTGAAATCCTTATTAGAGTGTGAAAAAATGTAATGTTTTGAATCATTCACCTCAACTCATAATTTTTTTTTATTAGTATGACTAAAACAATGAAATATATATTTTAATAATAATAATAATATTAAATAATACTAAATTTTTAATCAATTTAAAAATATTTTATAAATGTAGTCAATAATGTTACAATAAATATAAATAAATGTTTTGGATTTCATTAAACAAATTGAAGAAATAAATAAGGGGATAATGACGAAGAAACCCACTCATTGGAGGGTTTCATGGTTGCTCTGCAATTTAGGTTTGGTAATGCTCATACTCAAAAGTTTGGGGTTTTGAGTGGTTTATCGACAATAAATACTAAGAAGAAAGTGTTTTTTTCCTGCTTTTCAAATAGTTTAGTCATGTTTAGGGGATTTGTGGATGAGGTTTTGGGGTTCTGGTCCTTTATGTTTTCTTTTTATCCGGATACACGTGGTTGTATTCATGGGGGTTTTGTTTTTGTTTCTCATACTATACACATTCCTTTCGGTCTTGGTGCCTATATTGAATTCGTGTCTCAAGCAATTTAGGTAATTGCTTTTTTCGTAGCAGGATACCATAGGTTTGGTCACACGCCTCTCAGGGTTCCTCGATAGCACGTGATACCCTTTTACATGAGTTTTGTTTTGTCCATTTTCTGGACAACTCTAGTATAACTTACATATATCAATTTCTATTCTTTTTCAGAGAAAGCGGGCATGAATGGGGATGCGTGGTTGAAAAATATCGAGAGGGACATGGCATCAGATGAATGGTTGGAGAGAGAGGTTCTCTCTAGACCCGATGAGGTCTATAGAGAAATATACTATCAGCTACAACTGGAGATACAGGGTGATGATGGCAAGGGGGTTTCACGGGGTAAGCTCATTCCACTAGAGACTACTTGTCCTTCCACAACACCACATGGAAAAGAACCCATCAGTGCTACATTGGCTAGCGTTCGCAACGTATAAGGTTAAACCAAAGGGAGGTTGGTCAAGCATCATGAACATAGACTGTTGCTAGGGTATAAACAGTCAGAAGATCAAAAATTTCTGGTAGGAAGTAGAAGCTGAGGATCTCTACCACCCTTCGCAGTCTGGGAAATTATAGGAGATCCAAGAAATGGAATCTTAGAGGTGGATGGTCAAAACATGGTACTATGTAGGAACTTGGGGCTCGAACTGTTAGAATTGCTATGCCATTTAGATCATCAACCAATGATTCCAAATTATTGATGTAGTGAATAGAAATGAATTATATAATCTGAACAAATCAAATCTCACAGGAAACAGACAAGTATTGCTAAGTGAATTACAGTATTATCTTCATTAAATAATCTGGTGTTACAATAATGTTACATAAGGAAGAATTCGAATTCATTAGGGATGAATTCGAATATACCAACTGACTCTAACTATATCTTACTACATGGATAACTAAAGATGTCTAAATCAATATCGAAGTCCAAGTAGTTAACTCTAGATGTCCAATTCAGTCAATCCATCAGTTATAATCAGTTAAACTAGTCAAACTGCAAGTGGTAGGTAAGAAAAGGCGCCTTCCCACATGTAGCCATGCATAACTAGCGCTAACTCAATTGAAGGTGAACTAACTAAATGTAACTGAGGAATAACTATCTTAACTAGTAACCAACTCCCAACAACTGAAGGAGGTTGGTGTCAGCACTCCCAGTGGCTCCTAAAATGTAGGGATTGGTCTAGGAGGCGCCTAAACTGAAGCATGCAAGTGTAGTCGATTCCATTTATCCTATATCGGTGTTTCCCACACTGTAGTGACTGGTACATGTGGACCCATTAGGCCAAGAGGACCCAACGGTACTTGTGGAACCAATAATAATTAAATGACTCCTAAGTTATGATAATATAATCTAATAGACATTTTTGGACAAGGGAGGGTTATAAATCCTAACACCCCCCCTGAATCCTAACTTGGAAAACTATGGGCCCTGGAAACAAGGCCAAAAGTCACCCATATACAATCTAAAAGATAAAAATGTTTTTTAATAAACTAAGGAAATAGGGGAAAACCTCATAGGAAAACCACCCCTCAAGATAAGCAGGAATCAGGAAATACAAGTTAAAAACTTGCAAAATATTTGCTACAATTTGCAGCAGTATGCAGCAACAAAGTAGTATTCTAGTTCTTTTGTGAAGCAGCATCCTGAATATGTGCATGTGAAACTCTAAATCCAAACAAAGTGATTATGTCTGGAGGAATATTCCTCATTGTAAGAAGAAGAATGTGGTCAACTGAATCAAGAATATAGACAGATACAAGATGAAAAAGCAACCCATGTAGAGAAACTGAAATCAACTGATGAGAGAGGAAAGGTGCTTGCGAATTCAAACCATGTGAGGAACACCCAAGAAAATTATATATTGTAGCCTTGAACATCAAACCATGTGAGATAAAACCAGCCCTAAGTGTTAGGAGCAAGTGTCCATGCGAATGCAGAATGTCTCCATCTTTACTAGTTCTGTGAGGAGATGAGCATGTGATTAAAAAGATAGGTAGAGAATCCCCGGGACTGTGGAGAGAAAAATATTGATCTCCATAATCTGATATAGCTTCATAAATAACCATTTATTCACAAAATAAAATATCATCAAACTCGTCAGAGGAAACTAACATCAAATCCCCAACAACAAGTTTGGAAGAGACTTGCGGTACTTGATTTGTCACGCCAAAATTGATGAGACTAGCTACAAGCATGAATGAAGGCTCTTGGAACTTAAAACTTGAAAAAAATATCAGATCAGATCCAAAAAGGCTCATATCATATCCAAAAGGGAGGAATGATATCAAATCCCCAACAACAATATTGAAGGAGACTTGTGGTACTTGATTTTTCACATCAAAATTGATGAGAGTAGCTTCAAGCATTACTGAAATCTATTGAAACTTAAAATTTGAACCAAATAATGTCATATCAGATACATATAAGATCATATCATATTCAAATAGGTTCATATCTGATCCAAGAGTGTGCTCCACCGAGATGGTAGATGCACAATTTTCTCCCTTCTTCAAAATTCTGACAGTTGGTGCATGTAATCATGTAGGAATTTACTAGAAGATCTAGATCAATGAGAGTGAATGGATCACTCCTAAAATATGATATTATTTCCAAAATATCCATGGTATTACTTATCTGCACACCAGCAACATCATTAGATATACAGATTAATTTCCTCTTCATTTTTTGAAACAATCACCAGTAAACTATGCACATAATTTAAAATAGAAGAATCACTGGAGAACTTTTGCAAAGAATGGAAGGAGAGTTTTTCTTCAAAAAAAGAGATTTGAATGTCTTCTTCTGGATCAGCCATGTGAGTATATGAGATATCAGATATCTCATACACTTTCGGAGCAGCAGGAGAAGGACTCACTTCAAGGAGACTTTCTTCAATTTGAATTGACTGTGTGGAAAATTATGCTTCTTCTTCATCTTCAACAATCTGCTTTGTTGTAGGAGAGGGCATGAACTCATAATGATGGATTTTATCTGAGCCTATCTCAATAGCTGGGATTTTAGATTCATATCCCATATGACTGATAGGTCCTCTCAATAGAGGCAAAGTGATGAAGGATTCCCTGGAGGAAACCATGTGGTTGGATGCTCCAAAATTTATCAAATAAGCCTTCGACGGAGTGAGAATTGCATGCAAGGAATGGAATCTCTCATGTTCTTCAGTATTCTCTTCATCATCAAACATATCTGCACCTTGTAGAAGGGAAATATTGTTTTGTACACATAGATATTTCAACTGGTGGAGGGTCTTCTTCATGCACGAGTCTTCTGGATGAAAACCCCTCATACAATAGGGACACTTTTTCTTTTCAACCCTTTTCTTCTTCTTGGATCCTGAACCTCCTTTGGATGTATTATGGTTCTCTTTAGGATTCAAATCATATGATTTAGGCTCCTTTCCTCTAGGTCTCCCTTTAGCTTGCGCTTTGGTAGAGTCTGTCACTAGGAGGGCTTGATATTTGGAAGTCTTGATGATCCCCATCTAGATCAACTTCTCTTGCTCCTATATTAAGGACTCGACAAAGGAATCAAGTGAGGGAAACTTCCAATTGGGAATGGAAGCTCTTCCGGAATGGAAGATTGAGATAAATACATAATACTCAGAGCCTAGTTTGTTGAGTATGGATAGAAATCTGCTCATCCTTTCTATCTATTCCCCACTCTAAGCATTGAAGTGTAAGAAACTTGAATTTAGTAAAGAATTGTTGGATGGTCTCGAGACTGCAGGGATGTAAGGCTATCAACTCGTTCTGTAGAATGTGTCGCCAAAGCTCATCTTGCTTTCCAAACAAGACTTCAAGCTTCTCCCAAGATTCCTTGGGAGTCCTCAAGCCTTCAATATGAAAAAAGAGATCTCTGAATATGTGAGTACATAGAGAACTGAAATATTCATCTAAGCGGTTCATAAACTTGTTTTTCTCGGCTAGATGATGGGCTCGACCTCCCTTCTAACTATTATCATGAAGTAGCTCTTGTTACACAAGGAAAACTGCATATCTGCCCTCCAATGAACATAATTTAAGGGTGTTAGGATCCAAGGTGTGGAGGGTTGAGAATCCATAATTCTCCTGCTAGAAAAGACAATATCTTCACACAAGCTACGTAGCACCTGTAGAAATTTCATTGCAAAACCAAAATCCTTCGAACTATGTTAGAATCAACACTTCCCTCTCAACATGAACACTTTCTTAGGGTCCTTCATGCCCATGCCATCACTCCGAATAAATTCATAGGAAGCAAGGCACTCTTTGCGGGACTTATGTGGAAACCCACTTGCTTCTGGTGTTCAATGGAGAGTAGACAAACTTGAAGCTTGCTTGAGATGGATTTGATAACATGTTAGAATTGTTGTGCCATTTATATCATCAAGCAATGATTCCAAATTATTGATGCAATGGATAGGAATGAATTATACAAACTGAACAAATCAAATCTCACAGGAAATAAAAAAGTATTGCTCAGAGCATTACAGTATTATCTTCATTAAAGAATTTGGTGTTACAATATTGGTACATACGGAAGAATTTGAATTCATTAGGGATGAATTCGAATCTACCAACTGGATCTAACTGTATCTAACTGCATGGCTAACTAAATATTTCTAAATCAATATCGAAGTCCAACTAGTTAACTCTAGATGTCTAATTCAGTCAATCCATCAGTTATAATCAATTAAACTAGTGTAACTACAAGTGGTAGGTGAGAAAATATGCCTTCCCACATGCAGCCATGCATAACTAGTGCTAAACGAACTGAAGGTGAACTAACTGAATGTAACTGAGGAATAACTAAGATTAACTAGTAACCAACTCCCAACAACTGAAGGAGGTTGGTGCCGACACTCCCAGTGGCTCCTAAAATGTAGGGATTGATCTAGGAGGCACCTAAATGGATGCATGCAAGTGTAGTAAGTTCCAGTTATCCTCTATCAATGTTCCCCGCACTCTAGTGATTGGTACATGTGTCTCCATTAGTCCAAGTGGACCCAATAATAACTAAATGAATCCTAAGTGAGGCTAATATAATATAATAGACAGTTTGGACAAGGGAGGATTATACATCCTAATACGAACATGTGGTGGTTTTACCCTTTACAACATTAATGGGGAAGATATATACAACAAAATAAATAAAAGATGATAATTCTGATTGGGTTCATGAGGTATCTAAACCCCTTGTCGTCTATAGTCTAGAGAACTGTATTTTTCCAGGGTCTGGTATGGATTTATCTTCCAATAGACAAACCATGCTACTCTGTTGGTATGACATTTTCTTCTCCCAGGAAAGAAATATGTCTCCTCTCCAATTTTCTTTGTAGAGGAAAGAAAGATGGATCCTCTCCAATTTTCTTTATCTCTCTAATTTCCTTCTCCTGTAAAGAAACATGGCTACATTTATTCAAACAAAGAACCTCGTTAGTATTTTCTTCTAATAACCACCTAACAATTATATGGGATATTAGATATAAATTTACCAATAGTTGAAATACGCTTATTTAAATGTTAAGCACTTAATGATGGCACATTACCCCATATAGTATAGCGAATTACCCCCTATATTGTGGTGCATTACATATTATTTATGTTGGCTTGGGTCTATTAGTGGTTCTATTAGTTTTTATTGTACACCTTTGTCTCCTATATATAGGAAGGAGTTATTCTCATTTTAGTCATCATTGTATATTGTCTTGTCTTGGGTACACAAGTACATTGTGTAAGGAGGTTACTCCCTAGAAGACGATTACTATTTATATATTGTATTCATTATTAAGGCATGGATTACTCTCTTTTGGTCTATTTTTTCTATTTTTATGTTATTTATGGGACTTGGTTGCATAACATTTGGTATCAGAGCTCTTTCCTCAAGGGTAGCTTCTGCAAAACGAGTCATCTTGGAATTATCACTATAAGGTTAATTCAACAAGGATTCATAGATTAAGGTTAAAAACCCATTTCTAAAGAAGGATGAAATAGCTGCAGCCATAAATTTAGATCATGATACATTATAGTTTCCAAGATAATTGTGGAGGAATATAGGGTTTTTTACTAGTCCAAAACCTAGTCTAAAACATGTGTTCTCAGAAAAAAGGTCATATATGAGGCATTCTAGATCCAAATTGAGTGATACTAGTTTCAGCCGAAAGAAGATGGACCAGGGTATCTATACTAGAATTGTTAGCTACAAAAACAAAATATTGGACATGTAGCATACCGTACAAGTCCACTCTTCTGGATAGTACAAAAATAAGAAGCTTTGGGATATTTGCAATAACATTTTTTTGGAAAATCCAAATTAGGTCAAACCTACGACATTAGAAACATGACATATTATGGTACCACAAGCCAAATTTTTAGACCCAGACAAGTCGAAATTTAAATTTTACCTCAGTTACGATTCGGCCATAAAACAATCCTCTAATCATGGTTTGAAAAAGGTACGCCATTTTTCATTTGAATAGCTTTGTGTAGAAGGATCTATTTGTGGTAAACACTAGGGTGTGGTATATATTCATTGTTCAAAATGGCACGAAAAGGAATAGGAAAACATCACATTCCAATCAAACCCCTAGAGGATTCATCTCTGACATTTGATGAAATGGAAGACATATCTTTTAAAGTGTCCAAGTTGGAATATATGATTAAACGAAATGTGAAAATTGATAACTTAGTTAAATTGGAAAAGAAGATGGCTAGTAAAGAGGATCTCAAAGGGATGGCTAGAAAAGAATATCTCTTGAAGGAATTTATGAAGGATATAAAAAATATCTTTATTCCTCATGTATCTACTGAAGAAGAGGATAAGGAGGAAAAAGAGGACTTATTCCAATCATGTATGGAGAAAATAGAAAAACAATTGAAGAGTAGGAAGTCGAAGTCCTCAAAAGTTGATGATTCACTACAACATAATGGGTTCAATTCAGGTCCAAGGAACTACTTTATTCCCAATATTGACATGAGAAAGTTTGATGGAAAGGATCCAATCATGTGGATTTTTCAGATGGAGCAATTCTTTGATCTACACCAGGCGCCCACTTTGCAAAAGGTAACTATTGCATCCTTATGTTTAAAACCTGATCAATTTGTATGGTACCAATGGATTTGTGACCGTAAAAAGGACTCTATTATATCTTGGTCTATATTAATAGATGAATTGATTGCACGTTATGGGGATATAAATAACAACACCTTCTTTATCCAGTTGGTAAATCTCAAGAAAAAAGGTCCAGTTACCAAGCACATGAAACAATTTCAGCAGCTAAGTCTTAGAGTGAAGAATATTTTAGAAGATAATTTGTTAGATCTCTTTATTGTAACATTGAAAGATAACATTCAACATGAGGTACGTCTCTTTGAACCATCATCCCTAGAGAAGGATTTCATGATGGCAATGAAGGTTGAAAGTAAAAAAATGGAAATGATTACTAGAAAGGCCTTCTCCAACACATACAGAGAAAAAAATGTTCATTCTTCTAAACCACCACAAAGGTTGACACCCCACCTACTAGATGAAAGAAGAGAAAAAATATTATGCTTTAATTACGATAGAAAGTATAGTAAGGGACATAAGTGCGGTGATAAGAAATTATTCTACATAGATTGTGAAGATGAAGAACCAAAAGAAGATGAAGAATCTAAAGAAGAGCAAACTTCAGAAGAGATAGAAGAGGATGCTTTAGAAGAAATTACTGGCACCATATCTTGTCATGCATTGGCTAGAATTAGCACTTCTCAAACTATCAAGATCAAAGGATACATCAAAGAGAAGAAGGCAACAATGTTAATTGATTCTGGTAGTACTCATAATTTCAATCACTATAAGTTAGCTAAAGTTCTTAATTTCTTTGTATATTAAGCACCATAGTTTCAAGTTATGATTGTATATGGAGGAACTATAAATTGCTCAGGGAAATTCTATATAATCAATCTTGCTATGTGGGAATATGTATTGAATAGTCCAATGATTGCTATGCCAATGGGTGGAGTTAATGTTGTCTTAGGTATCCAATGGTTACAATCATTGGGAATAGTGGATTTTAATTTTCAAAAAAAATTCATGAAATTTTCATGGGAAGCAAAAGAATATGAGTTAAAGGGAAAACCTCCAAATATTTATTTTTGAGCACATTTCCCTATGTACGTGGGTCATAGTGGAGAAAGCTGCGTGTACATGCAGGAAGTAAGCTGGTGACTTGCGTATACCCATAAATATGACTTTCTAAGTGAACTATCTGGATCATCAAAGTAATACTGATAAAAGGGGGTCCAAAGAGTCTGCATAGGGATAGGGAAGGCCATAAAAACATGATTTTACCAAGTGTGGGAAATCCAACTATAACAGTCCTTCTTGACACAAATTATTTGGATTGTACACAAGGTTTATCATATGTTGCATATTAGTGAGGCTCTGTAAAATATAAGCATTGATTTGGTTATATTCATCCTAAGCCTTCATCAATATTTCATCGAAACTTATCATGGTTTCGACCAAATTCTGAGGAGTGATTTTCACTCTTTTCCCATTTGACTCTGTCTCATACTTATCCTCTCGCATATTTTCTCCTAGGACATATTCATCATGTTCTTAAGGGTCCTGAGCATCATTCATGGTCACCATTTTCTTTTGGATACTCTTTCCCTCTTCCGGCTAGCCCTACTACAATTATTCAAATCTTTACAACTGCAAACATTGTGCATCATAGAGATACTTATTAGACATCCTAGGAATGCATGTAAAAACATAAAACAATATGATTTAATATAATTAGACTCATTGAATAATTCATAGAGTACTGAATCCTTTTCTCTTTTGTTCCATTTATGCAATTCTGGAAGCTACCCTTAATTGAGACTTTTTTTTATCAAAACAATGTCACATGCACTTTTCTTCCCTAATCCCTGAGACATCAGAATTCCTCATTCCGAGTCGAATTGTGTACCATTTTTCCCCTTTGGATAGTATTTCCAACTCCTATATTTCCTCTCCATTATGACTTCAGATGTGTAATTTACATTGCATCAAAAATGTCAATTTTCCCAATTTTGCACTTTTTTCCACAGTTGCAATTAGCCTCGGAGGCCAACTTCGATTGCTTGTAGAAGTAAATATAGAGAGAATTGGGAAAATGTTTCTACTGGGTGAAGTTAGTCCATATAAAAAATATCACTGGACATCTTTCATATATCTGATCGAACATTCTAGTCACTCACTATAAAATTATGGGTTTGACTACTTTTCACTTTTGCATTTTTTCCCAACTTTCAAATTTTCAACCAAAATTGGCTATCTCCCAAACCAAGAATTTTTGGAAGATCTTTGTGTAACAAAATTTGTCCATTTTAATGAATATGTAAAAGGTTGAGTTCATAATGGTTTCTATTTTTTACCTCTAGGGTCACTTTTACGTCCTTTAAGCTTTTCAAAATCCCCAAAAAGTTCTCAAGAATAGTGTTTTTTGGCCTTCATTCACACCCTGAATTCACAGCATTTGGAATTTAGATCCAATATTCTAAAGTTAGCTGTGTGCCTGGTCCATGGCCATTCCATAAAAATTTCATCTAAAACCAAGCTCACATTGGGCCTCGTGACACTGATCTTTGAAAGTGACTAATTCAAAAATTAGACCACATCATAGAAAAATGAGCTTGAGCCTCTCACTATCACTTATATAAACTTCATTAATGGCATCCAAGCATCGTAGATCTCACCCAATTATGTGTTATACTTCTCCTACTATAGGGAAAACAAATTTCGAGCTCTATACTTATTTTTTCCTCCGACCACGTCATGTCAATCCTGATGTTTTCCAAGCCCTTCTGACTTTTCAAATAAAAAATAAGAAATAGGTACACAATTGATCTAAAATGAGTCATTTACAACTTCCCAACTACGACTTCTATCTTTCGTATGTTGGGAGTCAGAAATCGAAAGTGGAAAACAACTCCTTTACAAAGTCTCCCTGACCTCCCAACCCCGAATACTATATTATGTACATTGGGTGTCTAAATTCGGCTCTCCAAAAGGACTTCCATATAAGGCTTCCCTGACTTCTCGATTCTAACTACTACCTTCCATACATTGGGATTCATAATTTCACACCAACACGACAATCGAACCACGAACAACCTACGGATTTTGACATCAACACTTCAATGTCGTCATTTTGTTACTATCGAAATAGTAATAACATGAACCCTCCAACCTTCTAATTCTGATGTCGGGAGTTGAAATTCAAGAAGGTTCCCATAACAGTGCTAACTTCTCATGTCAATATCTTTCACGGTCAAAGTCCATTATTTATGAAACAAAATTCGATGGAAAGCTCTCAACGAGCTCTATACAATGGTGTGCTCCTTTGCAACATTTTAAAACATTGAGTTTGGCCATTAATTTGTCTCGTGATATCACCAAATAGTCAACACCATTTTTGTGCATTATGATTTTCTTCATGTAAGTGTAGATTTCATCCCAACCAGCCCCAGTGCTACAACCTTTAGCTCTGATACCACTGTCATGTCCTCTCCGACCAATCTGACTCATGGAGGGAACATGAATGATGTAGGGGGTGTTATAATTTCTCCCGCGTGACCATATTACAAAATTCACAACTATTTAAATTCATGCAATGCATAATTTAACTACACAATAGAATTAAACCTTTTTGATGCACACACAACATGTTATTACTATCAGTTTTTATCACATGCATGATAAGTAAACAATCATATATATAATTAATCTCATTCTCATGCTATGCATAGGCCTCCTACTAAATAATTCAAGCTTGTCATCTCATTCAAATTGACATGAATAAATAAACATTCATGACACATAAATTGAGCATAATTAAAAACACAGTGAGCACTTTTCTTATAATTGAAGTTGTCTAACAAACTGGCTATGGAAGAGGAACTATCCACCCAATCAAAGGTCTCTGTCCATTTTATATTCTTTCATTTCAGAGACCACCCCTGAGCTGGGCTATGTATCCACTAAGGAGGAACTACTTAGGCTCACTCACAACCATAGGAACAAGCACTCATGTTAAGCAAGCACACAACTAGGTTTATTAAGCTAGTAGGGAGGTGGAGAAGGAGATAGTTAAGCCAGTGATCTCAACCATAAAGCTACATGCATGTCCATTTGGCTTTAGAAAACCTTGGCACCCACAATACCTACCACACCCAACACAAGGAAGGTCCACTTCTCTGCTACACAGTCCCTCAAGAACCCCTTCCCTCCAATACTAATAAGAGTGGGCATATAAAGGTCCAATATTCCAAAACTTTATATATTCTTTCCTTCATTAGGTTTATTAACCAATTCCAACCTATGAACTCTCTCCCACAACAATTTACTCTTGGAATTTTCCCCAATTTGGACATGTGACTATGATTCACGAAATTTAACTTCCATGCTTGCAAATCGAGGTCTCCCTATGAATTTTCGGTATTTTTCTACTCTCAAATTCGCCCCAGGGTTTGTATCTATGGATTTCCCACTGGATTTCAGTCTTCACATGAATTTCTGGCAATTTTTGGCACTTCAAAATGTGGGTTCTTTCCAAGATGTTATTTCTGAAATTTCACTATTGGGAATGCATAGCAAGCTGGAAATTCATCTTTGGTTATTTAACAATGGAATGGGGATTATGTAAAATGAATTTACATGAGAAATATCAACTTGTGGGTCAAGTAATCCATTCTCATACCCATCCATACAAATTTATGGGTTTCCCATGATCCATTAATTTCATGAGCCGATTTCTCATCTACCAGCTTACAACATAAATAAATGTCAGCATTGCTAGTCAAGATGGGTTATCAAGGTGAGATTTGGAAACACAGGGTTCAATCCAACAACCCCCTCTCTTGGTAATTTTTATTGCAGTATAAATATTTACATGATTTTACAATTTTACATGGCTTACTAGCACATGGCTAGAAAATATAAAATGATTTCCTTTAAACCCGAGCATTCACTAACGGGGCCTTGGCCTTGAGCTCCATGCTAGGAAATCATACATTACATGTACAAAACATTTACATATAAATTGAATACATTCTAAGGGTCAAAATGGGGTTATTACAAGAAAATCAATTCTCGAATGTTCTTTTTTCTCCTCTTCATTCTTAGAGTAAATGACATTGTCATCTAGAAAAACGAGAACAAACTTGTCCAAATACCTGATGAAAACACTATTCATGAGTAACATGAATGTAGTTGGTGTATTAGTGAGACCAAATGGAACCACTACAATTACATAGTGTTCATACCTTGTTCTAAAGGTTGTTTTGTGAATGTCTTATTCCATGATCCTTACGTGATGGTAACCAGACCTCAAGTCTATCTTTGAAAATACTTTTTCCCCTCTGATTTGATAAAAAAAGATCATCAATTCAGGGAAATGGGTGCTTTTATTTATTGTTACTTTATTAAGCTACATGCAATCAATACATATCCTAAGTGTTCCATCTTTCTTCTTCGCAAATAGTACTATTGCTCCCCATGGAGACACACTTGGCCTTATGTACTTCTTTTCCAACAATTCTTGCAATTACATTTTCAGCTTTAATAATTGTGGTGTAATCATTATGTAAGGTCTCTTAGAAACTATTGCATCTCCTAGCATAAGATCAATTGTGAAATCAATGTCCCTCTTTGGAGGAAGTCCCGACACTTCATCGGGACACACATCCTTGAATTCTTGTTGAACGTGATATTCCTCCAATCTAGGAATTTCAATTTCTATTTTATCCAATATATTGGTTGCATACAATTGAAAACATTTCCTATATAACTTCTTCATATGCATGGTTAAAATATGCCTAATTGAAATTTCCTTTGGAAATTATTTTACAACACTTGGGTTTCCTTCATCATCAATGCACTCAAAACTCTTGTTGTAGTAGTAAAGTTTAACTTTGTGTGCTTCCAACCAATCCATCCCAATGAGAGTATCATATGAACCAAGAGGAAAATTATTTGTATTTTCACAAGTGAATAGTACACCAATTTCTAATGGACATCTATCCACCACCTAGCTAACAATGATTTACTATGTTTCATTTTCTTAAAAGCACAAATCTCAACAATTTTAGGACTGATATAACTATGAGTATATCTAGGGTTAATTAAAATAGAAATAGATTTATTAGCAATATTAATTTAAACCTCAACCACAGTTGATTGATGATTTGTTTGGAGGTCCTCTAATGCAGCATAAATTCTAGGAATTGTCCTTTCCACTTGACCCATGGTTTCATCTTCTTGAATTTTATGAACTTGCTTTGCACTCCCATTCCAATGTGGGCAATTTCGAAACAAATGGTCCCCTCCACATCTCCAACATTGAAGTGCCTCTTTTGTCTTGTCTCCCATCATTCTAGATGTATTTGTCACACCCTGTGGTGACTGCCTTTGTTTATTACTAAAACGAGGAGGATTTCTCCCCTTCTTTCTTTGATCAAACTTCTAATTATTCTTGTCCTTCCATGCCTTATGTAAATCTGGCTTACTTTTGGCTTGATCATAGCAATACTTTTCCTTTCTTATACTCTTATGTAGAGTTTGTCATCAAACTTAATTCTATCTTTGTAGGATTGAGGCAACCCACTTAGAAAACGATGAATATTTACTTTATCATCTCTGATATACTTGGCATATCTCAAAAACTCCAAGAATTTATTTTAATATTCGTCCATAGTCATTTGGCCCAATTTCAGCTCATGAAATTATTTAATTTCTCCATCATAGTACTTGTCAGAGAGGTACTTTTGCTTGAACTATTTCTTGAATTGTTTCCACACAATCTTGCTTTCATTGATCTTCTTCACTTTCCTAAGATAATCCCACCACATAGATGTCCTTCCACTTAGATTGAATATGACCACTCTTGATTTCATATTACTTGAGTAGTCTTGAACTTGGAAATACTTCCCCATCCCAAGAGGCCAAGCCTCATCTTCTTGGTCATATTTTACCTCACCATCAAGTTTGGCCTTCCCAAATTCTCCATGTAAGTTGTCCTTGGAATACCTTTTTATCTTCTTCCTATGAGATGAATAGATTGATACTTCAAAGAGATCCTTAGAGTCACATGTCTCACTATAAGATATTTCTGGAGTATATGACCTGCCTCTAGAAATCCTTCTTGAACTATGGGACCTCTTGTGAGAGTGCATCCTTGAACTACTCCCACTCTTTTCCTGGTTTTCAAAGTGATGTCTAGACTTAATAATATTTTGAGTGTCAGTAATATTTTGAAGCATAACCACATTTAATTGATTCTAATCTTCTTGATCTCTGAGAAGCCTATCATTGTCTTCTCTATAGCTTTGCAGTTCCACCATTGGGCTCCTCATGGTTTATGCAATTTCTGGGGGAGTCACTTGGTTTCTCCTACCAATGTATTTTGTCTCTACATTCTCAATTAGTATATTCTATCCCATTGCAGCTATCTCAACTTCATAAGGATCATGTGCATCATACATGATGATGATTCTTTCGGACCAATCAAGACCGAAGTTTTCAAATATGAACTGTGTCGAATTCTGAACCTTAACTATCTCTAATATAATTTTGAATATGAAAAAGTATTCATACAAACACATTTGTTAGAGGTATTTCATTCTTAGGAAATCAAAAATCATATTTTCATGTATTTTGGAAAATACCCATATTGACAGCTTTCGTCAGATTATGGCTACAAGCACTTTTCTAATCAAGTCATAGAAACATCTGAATCACTAATTGAGAATTTTACTTTGCATAATTGTTACCCCATGCATAATATTTTCAATGACTATAAGTATTCTCATTTCTAATCATTGATCAAAAGTTACAATGCTCCAAGATTTCCAATATTGCCCAAATTCTGCACTTTTCTTGTAGGTACTTTTGATCCCGGGGGCCAACTTTAGAAACCTATATAAGATAGTATATGAGGAACTAGAACAAATTATCTGTTGGCCTAGATAATAGATGTGACTAGGATTACTCATCAACTTCCCTCTCTCGGATTTGAAACTCCATTCACCTTCTATAGGATTATGGTTACTACTTATGTCTTTTCCTAGTTTCTTCATACTTTTTTCTTTAGTTATGTAGCATCCTCTCTCATTCCAAAATATAACCAATTTTATGTTGCTCCAATTGCCATGTTTAAACCACAAATCTAGTTTTGTTGATTTAAAAAAAATGGGGGTCAATGGGGATTTCCCCCCTACGATTTTCATGTGCTACTGCAAGGAAGGTCAAGGGAAGCACCCTCATTTTTTTGTAAATAAATCAATTTTATGCAATATGGCGCATAATTTCGATGTTGTTTTCTGTGGACATGGCATGGTTTTGACATGGCCTTGCACATTCATGTTGAGGTGTTATATAGGTCCAACTTGTCACCCTGTGGCATGGACGAGTCACCCTCTTTGGGCTACTATGACACAATACCACCTAGTCTTAGGCACAAATGCATTGGTGGTTTTCCTTGCTACCAAAAATGTAACGCCCCTTCGTGAAAGTAGTTTAAAAAAAATTTCTTTGGGAGGCAATATCAATCAAAGGTGACACACATCCTAGGTGGTTATTGGTGCAAAGCCTCACTTAGCCAAAAATAACCACTACCAAATTGTTGGCGCATTATAATCCATGGTCATTGATCTTCGAAAAGATATTATGGTTGTATCTTTATCTGCCCACTATTAACCACCATGAATGTTTCTAGGGTGTTGTGAATGTATCTTTATCTTCCCAACCATCCAAAGGTATAATATCCATCTTCCTATTTCAAATATTAGAAAGGTTGTTGAGGTGCCATCAACTACGACCACTGATATTCCTATATATCTAACAGTATGATCTCCTCCCCCCTTTGGAATCCATCATATGTGGACACATATTCACATAGATTTGATTTGGATTGTCTACATCAGGCCCCTATGATCACATGGATCCTCCATTTCACCCTTCCATGTGGTATAGGTGGGGTCCACCATAAATTTTTTAAAATTTTTTAAATTTTGAAATTACATGGTATCTTATTTTGGTGATAGAGGGATTATTTTGTATTTAATTCAAAATCACTCTTGGTCACTGTAACTTAATAGAATCTTTAATGTGATATAAGCATTCTACTAAAACTATGAAAATTTCAAAAACTTTCCATTAATCACTCTACCTATCCCTTTGGTAGATCACTTATCTAACCCATGGCTTTGTCAAAATACCACTTGACAATTAAAACCATGAATTTTCATAGGATCATTTTATTTCTCCTGTAATTGTGCATCCTGCCCCATACATCTTATCTGTTATAACTGTAATCTCTTATACCACTATTAACGTCCATATCCCTCAATCTGACCAATGGGAGGGGACATTAAGTAAATATTGGATTATAAATTTCATCCATAACCATAATTACTGATTTAGAAATTTTAAAATGCATGTGAAGATGTGTTAATAAAAGAACAATGTGGAAATAACACAATCCATACACACAACATTCAGCTATTGGAATAAATATCATAGGCATATCAATAAAATCTTGGCACATCAAATACAAAAGACAAGACTTATCTTTAACAAAGAAGATCTAAGCAAATTCCCGTGTAGGAACTTTGTCCAACATATACTCTTTTTTTTGAGATGACAACCCCAAGTCGGGCTATGAAGACACCAGGGAAAATGAAACATCTACATGATCCTCCCTCTTACCCCACAACCCGTTCTACTCTCTATGCTTAGCCAAAAGCTCAACCAGAGATCCACAAGGATATTAGTAAGCCATCAAAACCATGGAACTCCTTCCATCTACCCCACAAAACACAAGGAATACATTTCCCTTCACTGATCCACATTTCCCTCTTGAAATCCAACCCTTATAGTGCTTACCAGTGTATGTAGTAGGAGTCCAACCTATTGTATTTTATTTGAGAACCTCTTGCAACATTAATTCATGGATTCTCAACAATCCAAAAGTACTGGAACTCAATAGGTAAGGGTTCCTAGATTTCCCAACCTCTATTCTTACCTACAACCATTTATGTTTCCTTCCAAATTGCATCCCTACCTCTAAATTCCAATTTTTATGTTAAACAGAGTCTCGTAATGGTCATGAACAACCATGGGAAACTCTGTGTAATGTAGAAAACGTTCATGAGAGAGTGATAAAATGAGTGTTGACTCCAAGGGTTATGAGATGATTGTGAATGAAAATTATCATAGCTTCTGAGCATAATAAAAGGATCGTTGACATCTGACATAACTATCAAAATCCCCATGCATCAATAACTACATGAAGTGACTTTTCCAACCAACCTCACATGTGCACTCAATGATTGGGTTTAATAACCAAGAGAAGGTAACTGACTCATTTAAGTCTCTCGTTGAATTATAGCCACTCTAATGATCTTTACATAGCTATCTTGGACCATTTTATTATTTTTCACATAATATTTACATACATTTCGAATTGGCATGATAAGCCATCCATATGGTCAAAATAAAAATATATACATCATACATGCCTAGCCATTTATTATTTGGTCCTTGGCCTTGAGATCTGCACTGGGAATCCATACTAGCATATTTACATCATTTACATAATCTTGATTAAATACATTCCAAGTCAAAATTGGGGGTATTACAACTATTATTAGTCATTTGAGTCAAGGAAGTCATGCTTCCGACTTTAGTAGTCATAATAAACTGAATGCTAGTTGGCTTAGGAACATAATTCATCGTTCTGGTTAGAAATCCATAGATAAACATAGTTGATCCAGAATCTTTAAGAATTCCAAACATATCATTGTTTAACACACCATACGAGGAATTCAATAGCTTATTACCTGAAGTCTTCTCATCAAATATCACACTTTTTCTTAAGATGATATGGTGTTTGACATGATCAAATAGTCTATACGATTTCAACTCATTAGAGTAGCCCATTAAGGTGTAAGCATGACTCTTTGCATCCAGTTTCTTCCTGCATTTATCAGTGATATGCACTTAAGAAACACATCCAAAGTTTTTGAGGTGTCTTAAAAAGGGATTCTTGTCATTCCATTTCTCAACTGAAGTCATGCCAATGATAGTTTGAGTTGGTATAATGTTTATAAGATAATTTGAGTGGTAAACAACTTCTTCCCAAGACTTTGTTGGGGGATCTTTGGTCTATAGTAGGCATCTAGACATTTCCACCAAATTTTGCTTCTTCAAATCCGTGATTCCATTCTGTTCAAGAGTGTGAGGGATATATCTCTACCAAGAAATAACATTTTCAACATATATTCTTCAAAATGTCAACTCACATATTCACCACAATTGTTTTATCTCAAGCATTTAATGGGTCGACCATGCCACTTCTCATCCAATGCTCTAAATTCCTTAAATATTTCAAAGACTTGACTCTTATTCTTCAATAAATATACCCATGTAAATCTAGAGCAATCATCAATAAAGGTCAAAATATATTTCACACCTGCTAATGAAGGTTTGTTCATGTAACAAATATCACTATGAACAAGTCCCATTCAATCTCGTGCACACCATGCTTTCACTTAATCGAAGGGGGCCTGATGATGCCTTCCAACCACACATCCTTTACAAACTCCACTGGGTCGAACAATGTTTGGAAGGCTAGTAACTATGTTATGGGATACCATGATCTTCAAACTTATAAAGTTTATATGAACAACTTGTCCATGCCATGTTCGACTTTTGTCGTCGGTTTGAGTGACGAGTGAATTCGGCCTAGTCGTCTAGGAAACATTCATTGCAGGATAAAAAAAATTATAAAGTATGTATTTGGGATCCAAAATCCCTGAAGCAACAATCCACCTAAGCCTCAAATCCCTTACAATAAAGCAATTTGACCAAAACTCAACATTTCTCTTGGTCTTTGTCAATTGAGCAACCAACAGCAGGTTTGGACTTGAAATTGGTACATGATAGATGTTGTATATTTGACCATGTTGAAATTCAACATCACTATTTCCATCAAAATTTAGACCATACTCAATAGTGACATAAATATTCTCTTCGGGAGTACCACTTAAGGAAGAGAATAGAGAAGCATCATTTTCCATATTATGAGTACATATAAAGTCAACCATCCATTTATTCTAAGTGGTGTAGGAATGTATGCCTAGGAATTTCTAACAGAGAAGGTATAATTTTTAGGAGGTCGATTGGTCAATTTTCAAGTCGATTAACTATACTCAAAATGCTTGACCTTTCCTTCTAAATTCTTCATCTTTTTCCAACATTTCTTCTCAACATCTCCCACCTTTCTGCAATACTGACTGGTCTTTTTCTAACAATCCTTATTCATCGATGATGATCCTTCAATGTTCCATTTTGTAGGTTTGTCAATACATTCTAGTCATTGACCTTTCGCTGAAGGTATTCTTTAAATTTTGGTTTGACTTTTCCTTTCAGTAAGTGAGCTAAGTGCTTTCTACCAAGCTTCCCCTTTTCAAGCAAATTTTGTTGATATTAAATCAACAATTCAAAGAAAGTATCAAAGGAAAAATCTTACCAACTTTCTTGTGTGACATCCAATTGGCGTGAAAAGAGGAACATAAGACATTATATGGTGTCTTCAAATTCTTGAAACCCATCTCAATGAATTGTCCATCCTTCTTTGGAAAAAAATTGATGCATTCACCCAATTTCAATTGTATCTCCTTTATGCAAGATAAACAGTCATAGATCTAATCAATGGAAAGAGATTCCAAAGAGATCAACTCTTTCTCTATCTGCATTCTTCACCTTCATTTATCTTGTTCCAAATGAAATGATGATAGTCGATCCGACTTGTATGAATGGGAATCTCCCTCAAGGTGTAGGTTGTGATAACACCCATAGCTTCATCTTTCTTAACATCAATGGAAAACTTAGCATCGACGTCTATTGGATCAATAAGAGAAATTTTCCTGAATTATCACAGTTCTTTACTATTCAACAAGGTCTTCATGTATATCACCTATATTGAATAATTGTGTCCATTGATAACAACAAGTTCTATCTTGAAAAACGTCCTTCTGGTCTAACAAAACATATCAAACTTCAAGGAGAGGTATCATTCGACACATATTTTTCCCAAAGTTGATAAACCTTAGATCCAAATCAGAACGATTTGTAGACAACAAGGATAGGTAAAACCCATATCTTCTAATACCATGTTTAGGAACCTCCTAACCTTGAACTATTGAACATATAAGAAAATAAGAAAAGGGAACAATATTCCAAGAGAGGTGGTGTCTAAAAAAACTGTTATAACACTTAAGCACAATGCATCATGACCAAGACATCATAATGCATAATGAATATGAAATAAATCTCAACACATGTTATTAGAAAACCCATAGGGTCACCTTTTTATAGTTTCCATATCTAATCAAATTCCTAGAAGTAAGGAGTATCTGGTCCACAAATAGGGGTCATTGGTTCTAACCATTTTTGTAAAATCCGCAACGTTCCAAAGTTTAGTTGTCTTTGTAGTCATGTCGACCATGGTATTTCTAACCATTATGTCATTTGATCAACTGATTGTTTATTCATTCTACTGACTTGCCTAATCTGGCCTCTGATCGACTTCTCCACTAGTCACTTGTTGTCTAATGATAGATTGTCTCTAGAACATCCAGAGGTATAATGAACCATCAAGACCTTAGGTTCCAACATTTGGGGCATCATTCCTAGGGGCCGGAAATTCATTCATAAAAATGTATTTAGGTGTATAGGGCGCCATGATGCTACTTATAACTAGTACCATGTTGTTTCTACTTGTGTTTGTGTTCTCCCTTTTGGGATTGGACGTGGGTGGAGAAACCTACAATCCCAATGCCTTTGCTACTTCTTTTTCTTTGGGTGTTCTGAGGTATTTTGACATGTTTCATGTTTTTTTATTGAATTTTATGGTTATCAAATTATTTTTGTAGGGTTGACATTGTATTTTGTAGTTGGTCCAATCTATCGCATTACGCTTATACTTTCTGTATCATAGTTTTGCAACCTTACTTTCATGGACTTAAAGACTTGAACCTTTGTGATGATATCACCACATTCTTAGCACCATGCATTCTTTTAATTTTGCATGGAAATATATCATGCATTGTGGGGTTGGGTTTTAATTAGGTTTAGAAGAATGTAGATAAGTTTTAGTTTAATAAACATTTGTTGGCCAACTTAGAACACACATTTGCATACCATATAGAGTGTCAATTATTTTTTAGAATAGTTTTGAGTGCATTGAAATAAACAATACACATATAGAGTTTTTAACCTTGTAATTTGGTAAGGTGTGTGCACAAATTAGTTGTTGGTGGGACCTTGTAATGACATGGAAAGCTAAATGAGTATTGAGGTGTTGGTGGGCCCTCGTATTAATATTGATTCTATTTGTCATGGTGATGAAAAATTTTGTTGTTGTTTTCCAAGAATATTCCTAGAGTATGGTGAATTTTGATGTAGTGTGAGCTATAAACTACCACCAAAAGAGAAAGGATAATTTTAGGGGAGAATCTTCGTCCATGGGAAAAAATAATGGTGTTTTAAATCTTTAAAAATATTTTAAAATAATTCTCCCTAAACTTACATATTTTTTTAATATCTAAATTGTTATATCCATCCAAAATTAGAAATCAAATTTATGTTAATATATTTTCGTCCTCCAAATTAATCGTAGATCCTCCATTTTCGGTCTAATTAATAGGACTTAATAGTTTTTAAGGAGTAATTTGCCCATGATTTCATTAAAAAAATGATTAAATATAACCTTTATTTGGTAAATACTAAGTTTACCATTGGTGGTTTATGGGACCATGGTTTTGGGTGTCCCATGGTATTTGTCCATGGTATTGCATGCGATAAATCATATTTAAGGTTATTTAGTGTTCTTGGTGGTTATGGGCCCGTGGTTTTGGGTGTCTCATGGTAATTTTCCATGGTATTGTATGTGATAAATCCTTTTTAAGGACTTGAGGAATTCTATTATAATTAGAAGATCCATTTTTTTCTTACGATGAAGTGAGATATAGTTACAAGTAAATGAGAGATCATAAAATGTAGTGCACAAAAGCATAATAATTTTGGAGCACAAACAAATAATCACTATGATTAGTTTTTTAATTATTACTGTTTTAATTAAAAAGGTCAACCACTCATTCTATTCAATTATTTTTATTAACATTTTATTTTTCCATATAGTGTGTTTTTTTTTCAATTCAATTTTACTTATTAACATTTCTTTTTGCATATAGTGTGTTTTTGTATTTTCAATTCAATATTTTTTTTTTGTTCTAAGCCAAAACATATTTACTCTTTTTAAAAAAATATGTAAAAGCTTCTTTAATGATTGGATTTGATAACAATAAATAGTTGGTCAATGAGATTTGGTTCATATAAATATTATAATAAAATGGATTTATTTTGTGATAGAAAATAGTTTAATTTTAATTTTTTGAATATATCTATTAATATTAATATAATTGATTAGAATATATTTATTATTGTATTTAATATCAATATGCATAATATTTTACAATTTGCCAATATTTTACAAACATTTTATGATGATGATGATTACCATCCATTGACACCAACTTTGGTATATCAGACATTAAGAAGGATATTACTTGGTTTAATTTAAAATATTGTATGTGTGGTAAAAAATATTTCCAAGCCCACTATAGTTTTGACAAGTTAGAAGGTTATAAAGGTTTGTATTGTAGCAAATACTATGAAACTCATTTCTAATGTGGGTGTAAGTAGGGCACTCTAAGAGAAAGTGATTTTCATCCTCAATGCTTATAAACTCACACAGATGGAAAACCCTTTCCACCCATGGAGTTTTAGGAATAGACCAATGGCATGTTTCACTATGGAGTTCATGAGAGTTCTTTCTAATCTTGTCTATATTAATTTTCTTCCATGAGCTACTTACTACTTAGAGATACTTATGATCTTCCAAATTAGGATTAATGACCTCCTTTTAGTATCTTAATTTTCTCTTAACCACTAAATTTTACTCACACCACAATTTCTCGTTAAAATTAGAAGTAACAATATTTTTGACATTATCAATGTTCTATAAAATGTCATTTTCATCAAGGCCCCAATTGTTTAATCAAACCATGGTATCTTTACACCAACACTGCTTGAGACACAGTTTGTTTTGACTTAGTTTAAAGTAATTTTAGGAAGTCTCTTGTTTCCTATGTTATTTATCTTATGCTTGTACATCAGGAACCTAGTCATAACCATGATCTCGATGGGGGAAAGAACCAATTCTATGAGGAGAATAGGATAAGGCGTATTGTGTATAACTAGTAGTTTTGGTACATTCGATATATATTGAGATTGGAGAAGGATTGGGAGCCAAAAGTTTTATAGGCCAAAGATAAATTCTGATGAGCCCTATGTAAACGTTTTAGCCTCATATTTGCTATATTATAGGAGATATTATTCCTCCAAATTAGGGTTCCTTCCTCCTATAGAATATAGTCATAAATAGGTGACCTAGGGAGATTTTCTATATCTAGGGATATGAAGGTCCAAATGACATTTCACAATATGTCCCAAATAGGGAACAGACTTTAATTTATGAAGTAAATGTTTCATACCTCGAAGGTGAAATAGTGATACCTAGAAATTTGTACAAGTTCGCTATAATGAATAGTCGTAAAATAAGTTACATTGGGAAAACTCTCATAAGTACCAATTGGTGAAACCAATTCTACTCAAACCCATAGTGTTGGAAAGAGGGTAGATGAGGATACCTCAGTGCAAAGTTTGAGACACAGAGGATCATTAATGTCGTAGATACTACAGAAACAATATCATGCAATTCTGTAGAAGAAATTGAAGAAAAACTAGGGCATCATATATTTTTAGTTCTAATCATAGTTTTGGGAAAATGAGTATGCTACTCAGCTCACCTTGAGGAGGTGCATATTTATATCCAATAAGATCAGAAATATTCCAAGTTTTGGAAATTAGTGTTTCTCTAACAAACCCTAGATCAGCTAGCCCTAGAACCAGGACGGACACCTCAAATCGTAAGAAAGGTCTAGGAGCCAGAGGGAGATGAGACTAAGGCTAGAGCCAATAGAATAATTGTAGATTCTATCAAATATCATCTCATCCATCATGTGTCATCCTTGAAGACACCAAAATTAGGTGTTCGATTCTATGACGAAGCAATCAAAGAAGAATAAGATATTGTTATAACCACCTTGAATGGTCCCCCAGGATCATGGGATTCATTCATTCAAGGAATGTGTTCCAAAAGGAATTGATTACCTTCTGCAGACTCTGGGAAGAATGTACACAAGAAGAAGCTCGAATCATAATAAGAGAAGAGAAGATGGGAGCAACTAAATATCAAGCTCTCATGATTCAAAGAAGATCCCTGAAGCGATGAGGAATATGAAGGACTCAATTCTTGAATAACCTCTTATCCATCTTAGAATTTGGATAAGAAATGATGAATGAAGAAGATGATGAAGTTGAAGGATCAAGAAGGAGTCTTCCCACGAAACAAATAAAGATAAGTATTTGAATTGTCTTTTTCCGATATATCTAGTTGTTTATATGACATTGTTTAGTTGTGAAATGTATTATGCATGACATAATTTCTGCATTAATGAACAATATACTACTATGAATGTTATGGGTAAGTAGCCTATAGTGATATACAACACTCCATTGGTACTTATCTAGGATGAAACCTCTTTGCTGACGTATTGGATTAGTTCACAATCTCAATGATGTCATGGTAGAGATGGAAAGAATATGGAAAGTTTCCGTGAGATATGGATGAATGTTATATTTCCTAAAATAGTTTCATGATTATATATTTATGCATAAAGAATTTTCCATTATGAATATGCTTTATGAAATGTTTCTAACCATACAACTGGTGCATTTGACTTGTAGGAAAGTTCACGTACAATCACCTACAAGAAAAGAAGGATGAGACTTGTTCCGAAGAACAAGTGACGACAGTTCAAGAAATAATCCAAAATGAAGAATAGTATGATGAGACCTCAAGAGGCCTCAGACACACTCTAGTTATGTGACACTGTTGAGTGACATCATTGATGTAGAGTCTTCCAACTATGAAGAAGTAGCCAAGAAGAAAGGGAAGGAGAGTACTAGTTCAAGAAGAATGATGTCTAGGATGCGATATCGAGACCTAAAGGGAAGTCCATAGTGTCTTCCATATGGATATACAAGATCCAGCATGTAGTATATGGAAACATCATGGGATACAAGGTAATATTCGTAGCACAAGGATTCTCACATAAAGAGGGCATAGACTACAAAGAGACATTTGCAGCCATTGGAAGTTAAGAGACATGACAAGAAGACTCATGTGTGCAAATTAAAGAAGGCCTTATACAAGCTCAGAAGCCACCCATGGGATAACACATACATGAGGATCTTGAAGATCACCTATAGTGATGAAGATATTAACCTTTGGTAGAAGGTTGAAGATGAAATCCTATAAAGGATGACAAGCTCACAAATAGGTGCGAGAAGAATTTTTAAAAAGGTTCACGATAGAGGATATTGGTATCTGTTATCCACCTGAATGGCACCTCTCTGTCTGAGTGCTGACATTCCTTACGTTGGCACACAAAAGGACATTTATGGATTGAGGGTTTCCTAAAATGCTATAGATGGGAATATTATGAACTACATTTATCATCCATCTAGCTGGTTATTTTTACCTTTAAATATGTCAAGTTCTATACGCGACTGTGTATAAGGGAAATTCACGTACTGTACGTGACTGTCCGAGAGAGAAACCCGCGTATGCATGCCTCTGTACACGACTGTGTAGCAGAGCAACCCACGTATAGGTACAAAATTTTTCTCAAAAATAAGAAAAATCCACAAGGATTTCAAACACTGTGCTAAGGATGAACCAGGATAAAATACCACACATAAACTTCAAGGCAAAGACTGGTCAGGGGTGACAGAAACAACATACAGTAGTCTGGGCTCCCCAGCGGAGTCGCCAGTTCTGTTGTACAGGAATAAACACCTTATAACCAAAGGTATGGGGTTACCAACATACTCATAAAACTTGTAGGCAATCGACTCTAGAGTACAAAAAAGGAAATAGGAGGATAGAAAAAACTCACCCGATACACGACGGTTGATCCTAGCTTTGTCCTCTTCTACTCTGCTTCTCCTCCAAAGCCTTCTAGGATGCTTCTCCTTCACCTGTCAAGAGCAAATCCTCCAAATGCAAGATGATACATGTATATAAAACAGGTTAGATAAATCATATACAGAGTGCATAATCATAAGTATTCATTAAACCATGATACATGAAAGACATTCAAGACACATATGGAAGAAGGAGTCTCTTTATTAACAATAATGAATGAGTTCAGATTACAACCCAATGCCTGAGACAAGGACTCCTCTGCAACCAAAGGATTATGAGTTCCACTGCTCCAAAGACTTCTGAATAGACTCCACCAGCATAACTTTCCTCTCAAGTATATGTGATTAATACGCTCCCCAAGGCCTTTATTTATACTTGGTGAAATAAGGCAGTTTCGAGGGTTGAGGAGGTTGAGACAGTTAAGGTGATTATGGTTAAGGGCTTAACAAATCTCAGATAATCATGATTTATTATTTTTAATGTCAAAGGAAGGTGACGCAGGTATTAATACTGGCAACTTGCGTATGACACGCGAGTTGCTCTAAGAGTAACCCGCATACAAATCTGTACACAAGATGCAATAACCGATACTCGCGTATAACACGCGAGTTTCATATAGGAAGAGTCACGTACAGAACTTGACATATTTAAAGGTAAAAATAACCAGCTGGATGAATGATAAATGTAGTTCATAATATGCCCATCTATAGTGTTTTAGGCAACCCTCAATCCATAAATGTCCTTTTGTGTGCCAACGTAAGGAATGTCAGCACTCGGATGGAGAGGTGCCTATATAGACAGTCGCGTATAGTACGCGACATGTCTAACTAGACAGTCGCGTGTACTGTGTGAAGGATAAAAAGCTAAATATGATAATAAAAAAATTAGAATTTTTCTATGAAATTACTGAATCAAATTACTTGTTTTGCTAGGTGAAAAGATGGTTCTGGAATGGAGGGAACAGGAGCATGAAACAATGGACCAAGCAGTGCTTCAAAGTGCGCCCACGATACATGCATTGCAAACAAGTGGGATACTAAAATTCTTTTACACATCACCCATGAGGGCCAATGTCCTCCTACTTGAGTTCATGATAAATTATTGGGATCATGATTTGGGGATGTTCAACCTACAGGGGGAAACCTTGGAGATTACTACTGAGGACATGTATTTCATTACCGGTATGTCACGACGAGGAGCACTGGTCAACTTAGAGGGTACCAGCAGGGCTAGTGACCCTTTAAGTGTCCAAAACTACATAGATGTGTTTTGCACACTGGGTACTCAAAAGAGAGGGAGTTGTGTCCCTATTGTACATATTCATGACTTTACTCTATCGGTACTTGCAAGCACCATCGTGAGGATTTCAAGATCCTCCTCATCACATTTGGCTACACGGAACCAAATGAGGCTGGTAGTGGATTGTTTTCATGGTGCTCTCTATGATTGGTGTTCGGGAGTTGTCCCTATCATGAAAAGACAATTGTCCGATTGCAAGAGAGGAAGGCAAAAAAACTTTGGTTATGCAAATATATTGGTTGCCTTCTTCTTTGAGAGAGTACCAGCGTTGAGCCCCGCCATACCTCTACCAGTCTGATCTCCACGTCAGCCGAGGCTGAGCAGGTGGGGAGACATCTTCCTCCGTCAAGGAGGAGGAGACATAGTACATAGTGTATATGATGATGATTTCTATACCTGGTGGGAACGACAGCTACCGGCACTGGAGCAGTTTCCATATGTCGGCATGGACTTTCGAGGCGATCCAGACCTTGTCCTCCCTCCAGGAGGAGCATGGGGAGAGCTAGGTAAATAATTTTAATTTTTATCATTTTTCAAATTTTTATGAATTTTAAAATGATAGATATATACATATGTACAAGTGTTAATCCTATAAATGTGTCAAGATGCAGATATTGGACCGGCCCGCCCTGACGGGCATCCACACATGTTTGTTCATCCTGTCATAGGCGAAGACCCAGGACTGATCAGGGTTCTAGAGCGGAAGCTGACCAGGCTGATCCAAAGAGTACCTACCTTGCGGATAGAGCATATCCCGACTGCCATGCAAGAGTTTGTTGTTGGAGTTCCACCGGTCTGGTTACGTCTTTTCAGGCAAGTGGTCAAAGCGGTGCTTGTATATATAGAGGTTGTGGAGGCTACCGAAGCCGAAGAGGCTGAGGAAGCCAGAGTATAGAGGGACCATGGGGACCAAGGTGGTCTAAGTGACCAAGGTGGTCCTGCGTAGATCTAGGAAATTTTGATGGACTACGATCCACATTTTTGTATATTTTGTATATGATGGGATCTGAGGATCAGACTTGACCTATCTATGGACAGATATTTTACATATATATATATATATTGTTGTTGTTGGCGGTTTATTTATAAATGTTTTTTATATGTGTGTTGTATATCTTTATGAAATGTGTGTTAGATGCCAATCTAAAATGTAATTAGCATATGCATCAGTCAATTGATTCTGATTTCGTGGAATGTGATTGAATGTAATAACTTCAAAATTTCTTTCCAGTAACCGAATTTGCATAAACTGACGTAAAATAATAGGATTTCGTACCTGATAAGCTCGATTGAGTTGGGATACCACTAGCTGAGAGTCTAGATGAACTTCAAGCTGGGTGATACCACGTGACAAAGCATCCCATAGGGGCTCAATTACAGCCCTATAATCAGCAACATTATTAGAAGCAGGACCTAAACAAGCGCCTCCCTCGGCAACAAGCTATCCTGAGGGAGAGTAAATAACCCATGCTGCTGAAGCTAGGTTACAAGTGTGATGGCTTGCGCCATCAACAAACCCTGTATACCTTTCAAAAGACATATGCAACAACCAACAGATAATATAAAAAACAAAATTGACAACCTAATGTTCATAAAAATACATACAATAAAAATACAAGAAAAAGTGTTAAGCCTAAGAATAGTACTTTGTCAGGTAGGGCCCATTTCGAGGCTCAGGCAGCTTGTTTCCATCAAAAACAACTAACTCATATGCGTCTTTCTTCAAAACTTTTGACACGACATAAAGTCCTAACCACATGGCCTTGAATTTTCCTGCCCCCAGGGGTTCTTTGTCTTGGTCCCAAAGCAAGACAAGTTCCCCTTCAGAGAAAACCCGAGGTTTGACCGATTTATCATACTGAGTTTTGACCCTATTTTTATGAGCTTGATTAGTGGTCAGGGCATATCTACATTGTTCATCCAGCTGTTCTAAATGTACCAGACATTCCTCAAGCTCTGTCATATCAGGTAACACATGAATAGCTATCTTTAAAGACGAAATTTCACACTCAATCGGAGTAACTGCTTCCACTCCATGAACGAGTTGGAAAGGGGAGAAACCCATAGCAGTTTTTACATTAGTTCGGTAGGCCCAAAGAGTAGGATATAGCATGATGTGCCAGTTAGAACGGGCTGCGTCAATTGTACGTTTAAGGATAGTTTTTAAAGTTTTGTTGACAGCCTCGACCTGACCGTTTGCTTGTGGATAGTACGAAGATGAATTTTCTTGTCTGAATCCGAGCATAGTAGTCAGTTCCGTCATCATGTTATTTTGAAAATGAATGCCATGGTCAGTGACAACCACTTTGGGTATACCAAGTCATGCTATAATCTGATTGAATACAAAGAAAACTGTTGTTTCCCCGTCGGATTTAAAAGTAGGCATTGCCTCTGCCCATTTTGTAAAATAGTCAATAGTGACAATGATGTATTTATTCCCCCCAGCTGAGGCTGGGTTGCATGTCACGTAATCAATCCCCCATTTCATGAAGGGGCCTACCGAGACAACAGGAAATAACGGAGCAGGATGTGACCGCATTTTCCTAGTGTAAAGCTGACACGGATGACAGCGCTTCACTGCTTCCACACAATCTTTAAAGTTTGTGGACCAGAAATAATCGGCACGTAATATTTTATGGGTCGTTGCTAACCCAGATAAATGACCCCCACACGCTCCACTATGGGAATCATTTAGGACAATTTCTGCTTCCTCATGGGTAACGCAACAACGCAAGATGGAATCTACCTCTCATCAATATAATGTATCTCCTATGATGAGGTAGTTCTTTGCATGAAGGCGTAATTTACGTTGTTCCTCCCTTGAGGAAGCTGCAGGATACTTCAAAGTCTGGAGATATATAAGAATATCTCCATACCAAGGATCAGAGGTGGATATCAAGAAGATGTGCTCATCTGGGAATGAGGCATCTTCAACAGCTACATCTTCTTCAGTAGGAAATTATGCTATAAGTTCAGCAAAAACTAAGGACTTCTTAGACTTAGCAGACTGGAAATCCAAGTCAAAATCTTGGAGAATGACTATCCATTTGTTAAATTTTACCCCAACAATACATCGGGATAAAACATATTGAAACATATTCACATCCGCCACTACTATGGTGGTCCTTAGTAAAATCTAGTGACGTAACTTCTGAACAACATAAACGACTGCTAAGGCTAATTTCTCAATGTGGGAGTATCTAAGTTCAGGTTTGGCCAAAGCATGGATAAGATAATAAATGAAATGCTCTACAAGCTTATCGTCCTCCTGGACTAGTACTACCCCAATGGTCGACTTAGACGCGGCTAGATATAATATAAAATCCCTAGAATAATTTGGCAGACGCAATAAAGGTGCCGAAAACAAAGCTTTTTTCAATGCCTCGAAAGCAAGTTGTGCGGTTTCATCCCATATAAATGGGGTGTCCTGTTTGAGCAGGCGCATGAAACCCTTAGTAATATTGGCATAGTTAACAATAAAACTTCGAAGAAAATTAGACTTTCCTTGCAGGCTTTGAAGTTGCCTAATAGAACGAGGAGGAGGCAGATTTACAATGGCCTCGAATTTCAATGGATCCACCTGGATGCCTCTGCTAGAGACAATGAACCCGAGCAATCTTCCTGACTCGACACAGAATACACACTTGTGGGGATTCAAGCGAATTTTATAATGTCTACATCTCTTAAATATCAACCGTAAATGATCTGGATGTTGAATCCTCTTACGAGAATGTGTAGGCAGATCGTCAAGGTATGGTTCGACAATGGCTTTAATATCATGGAAGGAAAATTTCATATCTCATTGAAAGGTTGCCCAAGCATTTTTCAATCCAATGGGCATTTTCTTGTACGCGAAGGTACCCAAAGGACAAATGAAAGTGGTTTTATGTTGGTCTTCCGGTTTTATTTGAATTTGATTGTATCCGGAGAAACCATCCATAAACGAGAACACCTCACTTCCCGCACAAGAATCTATAATATGGTCTATAAATGGCGTGGGATAGTTGTCCTTAGGACAAGATTTATTGAGGTCTCTAAATTCTTTACAGACGCAAATAGTCCCTTGCTTCTTATCAACAGGAACAGGGTTGGATACCCATTCTGTCAAAGCTATGGGATAGATAAAACCAGCCTTCAACAGCTTTTCAACTTTAGCCTTCACAACCGCCACTTTGCACGGGTTAACAGGTCTTAACTTTTGTCGAACTGGTTTGGCATCAGGATATGTTTGGATTTCATGTTCAATAATCGATGGATCTATGCCTGGCATCTCCTCATATGACCAGGCAAAGACATCACGAAATTCCTTAAACAGGGCAGTATAGATGGCAATCTCTTCAGGAGAGAAATTTGCACCTATATATATGTTTTCCACGACATCAGGGTTCACAGAGATGTTAATAGGTATGGTGGAAGAAATATTTTCCATATTCCCCTCTGGAAACATTCCTTCCCTAGGCAAGGGATTGATAGGTATATCAACATCTTCCGACAGTCTCAACCGAAACTCTTGATTTTCTATTCTACTTAGTTCTGGAAGAAAATAGGAACGATGATGAAGACCCTCACAAATCTTACCATTTCCACTCATGGCTTCCAAAATGGCTTCATCAGAAGGTAAAACCATGTCTAAACAATCTATAGAGTGCAAAGAGTTTTCTTCCCATGCGGGCAAATAGACTTCTTCTAGATCTTCTGAGACTGTTAGAGGATCTGGAATGGGATCAATAATGGCTTGCGTGATAGCTTGATAAGCTACCTCCACTATCGATAAGGGCACTTCCGGTTCATGGGGGGATGGGAGAACCCAAGGATCAGTCCTATAAATAACCGTAGCTATGGATTTCCCCACACTAGTAGAACCAATATAATTAACCGGGGCTAGAAGATCAAATGTTCCCATCAGTGATGTGTACATTCTATCCCCCAAGCTCTGTGCAGCAGGTTTTACCTGATCAACCAATGGCACAGCGGACTCATTAGACTCTAAACGACCTTTTCAAGTATAATCAAGTTTATCAATAGTAACCAACTTGCCCTCATGTGGAAAAACCACTACACGAAAAATGGCCAACGCAATAGCGAACATCGCATAAGTCCAGTTCCTTCCTAGAAGCAGATTGTAGTCCAAAGGAGAATCCATCACTTCTACCTCAACAGACACTGCTTTGCCTACCAACTTAATTTCAAAAGCCAGCAGGATACCATGCGGACGGAAGGACCTTCCATCAAAAGCAGTAAGCAGAGTGTTTGATGGGACCAGCTCTGGGGATCCAAGAGCTTTCCAACAGGTCAAGGACATAACACATGTAGAAGCACCCTCATCAACAACTGCCCTTCCAATGGTATTTTTTCCATGGATGACATCTATAGATAAGGCTACATGGTAAGGTAGGCGAATTTTAACATCAGATAAATGAAATTTCGCCATGAGACTCGATGAGTCCATGCTGCCTAAAGCTGCTAAGAGGGCATCCCGCTGGGTAGGACAACTCTGTAACACCTCTAAAGCTCACATTGCACACCGGTTTTGAGCTAAATCTTCAACCACAGAGTAATTTGAAGCAGCCCTAGCATTAGGGTTATGCAAGGTCTTCTTGAAGACACCTTTCGGTATCTTCGGCATAGTTTCAGCAAGTTTCTCTATCGTGAGAGGGTTAGAAGTTTCACCTACAGCTTTACCCTTCTCAGGAGTCTCTTTCTCATAATTTTTATTCCTTTTCTACAACAAAGTCAAAGATTGAACCATGTTGATATAGTTTGGGTCAGGGGCACTTTGAGTGCCCCCCGCTACATTAGAAGTTGAAACAAAGTTCTGTCCTTGGGGAAAAGGATCCTTCAGGACAACCAGTTGTTGAGCTTTAAGTAGCCTTTGGGCTTGACCCATAAGGGGAAAAAGGTGAGTAAGGTGGTCCTCATGGCACAACTTACACGGGAAATTGACCTTCTTCTTTTCTTTCTTGCCCCCATCATCATTGTTCATGGGATTTTGCTTGTTTTGGTTTCCCTCTCCCTTATTTCCTTTCTTTTTCTTCCCATCGGGCTACTAATTGCCCTTCTGAGAGGTTTGCGCAAAAAAATTTGCACTCTGGAGGGAGGGGGCAGCCTTCACTGCCTCCACCATAGACTGCTTGATGGACAACTGATGAAGTTGATTAGCCAAAGATTCTACGGTGGGAGAGTTAACGAACCCAACCACACCATCAGCATGGGTTTTGGCTTAGGCTTCTCTGCATTGTTTGTAGGCCTCGGTGCCTCAGGGATAATCTCGTACAAGATCCCAGATTGTGAATAAATCAAATCCAGTTGCTAGGCCCTGAGAATGGCTTCTTCTTCATTCGTCACTCCTGAGGTGGATACGTCCTTAGATATGTAGGGTAATAGGGATTTAAGGAACCACTCTAGAAGGAACTCAGGAGGGATAGTGGCTTCTATAAGGCTCTTCCACCTCCTCCACTCTTGGATGTGATCCGAGATGTGGGTAGCCTTGTTCTGCCTAAAGGTAGACAACAAGTCTGTTCCGAAATCATATCGGACCGGAAGCTAAAAGTGGCTAAGAAATGCACTAGCCAAGTCCCAGAAATTACTGGAAGCAGCAGAAGGCAATTCAATATACCATTTTGCCGCGGTACCTATTAAGGTTCTCTGGAACAGCCTCAACCTAACTGAATCTTCATTCAGCGAATTCGAAGAACACCATAAATGGAATGTGGTGGGATGAGCCCCAGGATCTTCACTGACTTTGCCCTCGAATTTAGGGATGTCCGATGGCAATTTGGTGGGAACAGGTGGCCACAAGGGGTCATGCCTCGTCGGGTCATTCATCAATTTTGACAAATATGGAAAATTTAAGGTTGCCAGGAATGGAAGTTTGGGTCGAACCGAGGTAGTAAATGTGCCATCCTGGGGATTAGAGGGACCTGCCCCCGAATGCCCATAGGTAAAAGTGGGATTTCCCCCTACCACTGGTTGCAAAGTGGGTATAGTACTCTGAAATGGATTCCATCCATAAGCCACAGGATTGTGTGTGGGAGATGCAGTATAATAAGTTCGGGCTATCCCAATAGAAACAGGGGTCTGAAAGATAGGAGCTAGTATCCCTCCACTAAACAACAAAAAGGGAGAGCTCGTAAATGGAACCGAAATCGGAGTTTATAAACTTTGCCCATAAGAGGTATTGTTCCCAAACTGCACTCCTACATAGGAAGGTGATGGACCTATGTATGGAGTGGATGGGGGAATGTGCCCCCCATTCCAAGGAAATCCTTAGACGAATGCTGAGGATCCTACCGGACCACTCTGGGTAGTATATGGAAAGGAATACGGAACAGTAGGTATACTAGGGATCCCAGTAAACATATCACCAGAAGTACCTGCTAGATTTGAGTGAACCGGTGGTTGAACCACCGAGCTCGCTGGAGTCAAAGGTGTAGAAGGTATACTAGATCTAGGGGCACTTACAGGGGGAGGTAGTACCCCTTCAACCAGAACAGCTGAGGTAAACACAAAAGAACTTTCTCCTATAGAAGACATAATCCTACCCATGGGGACACCTAAAAAAGGCAAATCAAAAGGTCTAACCTGAACGATCACAAGATCGTTTAAATCAGTCAAGGGTGTGTTAAAAATTTTCACAAACTCGTTAGTCTGCAAGTCTTCTATCTCAACTGTATCAAGATCAAAATGGTTAGCTATAAGTTCTGGTTCACCTAGGACTTCACTTATCCCTACCGATTCAAATGAACCATCCATGTCCAATCTCCACCTTTGGGGTGGAGATGGAGGCTCCAATGTAACGAGAGGAGGAAGGTTTCTCAACCTTCTTGACCTTCTTATAGGTTGGTCCTCCATGATTGAAAATTTGACAAATCAAACCCTAAGGCCAACTAAACACAGGCAAAACCATAGAGCATACACTATAAAAATCCTAAAGCCTCAAACAATCAATCAAGGGTGCAAGAAGTACTTTCCTGAAGAAAGCTGAAGAACGATTACTTGGCGTCCATGAAGTGGTTCTTAGGCACAAGCAGAGGAATCACCCAACCACCCTCCTACACTTACAACAAGGGTTACCTTCCAAGCCCGTCCAAGGTGAACCAGAAATAGCCTTCCAGTTTACCTAGGTATGAACCCTAAATGCCAGGAGACTAAAGGCTACCTTAGCTATACCAACAGTCTGGGGGGACAGTTGCAAGCCTGAATCGTACGCATGGGCAGGGTAGCTGAGCCCGAAACTCTGTCTAGGAAAAAATCCCCAGATGCGTAAAAGTCATGATTTATGTTTCGACAAGGAATCAGAGGGTTATCTCCTTAGTCCAATGCCTCCACGCGGCCTCGTGCTTGACTCCTGTTTGAGAGGAGCTTCCCAGATACAATTGATAAAGTCAAGGATTTACGTAAAACTTATGGTAAGTTTACACTTCCTATCCCACAAGTCTAGCCTAAGCTAGTAGGTGAAAGGCCCCTAAAAACAAAAATTACTAGTAAATTTTAATTATTGCGTTCATTTTAAAGGGATGTTTTTTACTCAGAAGGAAATGGAGTGATGGACTATGGTGTTTTTTGACTCGATAAAAAATAAAAAAGTAAAGGTGTATTTTTCAAATCAAATTACCACTATTAAAGCAAACTACTTTTTCTTTTTGTAAATATATATTGATGAACAAATGCAAATGATAAAGAGAAACTAAGACTATGTTTTTTGTAGTTTTTGAGATTATATTTTAAAACTGAAATGAAAACTACTTATGCAAAAGCAAATGAAAAAGCTTGACAATGTTTTTCTTTTCACTTTTTAAAATGCTCAAACTATACCATGCACCTAAAATGCACTAAACTTGAGTATACTTGGATCTAATCAACTGTATAAAATAAACAAACTGAAGTAAACAGGTCAAAAGAACCAAGAATCAACCAACAAAGGGAGACCGGGAACCCTAGCTTGGGTGTACACAATGACAAAAGATCACTGTAAACTCATAAAGGTAAGTGAGAAACCAACCACTATCAAAAGGATAGACTAGAAAAACAATGCCCAAAACCCTGATCACTGATCCAGACAAAGACACTTCACCTTATAACCCAAACAGGCCAAGCTACTTCAACATACAAACAGAAGACAATCCAAACAAAAGAAACCCAAGGACTTTACGAAAAAGCACAAAGTGTGGTCACCAAGGTCTTCAGACAAACAGCACAGTATCCATAAAGAAAGCCAACTAACAAACAGGAATTACACAAAGAGAGGGACAAGCAAACCCTATCCTAAAAATCCCTATTTCCAGGCTTGTACGCGACTGTGTATAAGGGCAACTCGTGTATAGAACGCGTGTACGCAAGTCTTCACACTGTGAACCCGCGTACGCGCCATGACATGCTTCAGGATGCTTTTAAACATGAAATTCAGACTCTAAATTAATAATTGCTAGGATCAAAATGAAGAGCTCAGGGTGTAGGCTTACCTGCAACTTACGGAATTTGATTTCGTCGGTTAGATTGTCCACAACGATCGAACAAAGGTAGAGGGAAGAACTTGCTTTTTATGGATAAAAATTTCAAATGGTGAGTTTTGTTTTGATTTTCAACTATTTATAGAAATTTTATTTCTCTAAGTGGGTTTTTTCTATAGTTTGAAATTCCATTCAACTAATACCATATTTCTTTTTGCTTTGAAATAGGTTTTCCACCATTATCAAGTGTTGTTGCTCCAATAGGGTGGTTTTGTCATTTCCAATACATTTTTGGCATCTTTATTCAATCCAGATTAACCTTAGCATTCAACATTTTGCCACAGACTATGGTATTATAAACCATTAGTTCGTTGTTTTTACCATTGTTCTTCCGTGGATAGGACCCTTTTTTCATGAGTATCTTCCTTTCAAGCCTATGTTGTTCTTTGGTACTCATGCCGCAACTGTTTCAAGTACAGGGGTATCCTCTTAGCTATTTTTCACACCAAATAGAGCTTCTTTTGAATCTCTTTTTACAAGCTATCCCTTTATAGGACTCCCCGCCATTATGGAGTTTCTTTAGGCCCAAGTCCGACTCCTTCAAAATAGACTTAACTACTGAGTTAACTCGTCCATTCAAGCTCGTTAAGAATATGTGAATGGGCATCCACATTGGTGGTAGGTTATCTCTTTCTCGGACCATGCGGAATAATGTGAGAAATGATTTCTCTCTTTTCTTTTTGAATTGAGAAGAGTATTCTTAGGTATAGGTTTATCACTTTTCCGGACCTGGGGGACTAAATTTACGGAAAAGGAACACCCAGTATGAGCTTAGTTTTCTCTTTTTCGTGCTCTGGACCTAAACATGAAAAATATTCCGAGTGTACTTTGTGTCTTTGTCATGCTCGTTAAACACTTAAGAACAAACCAACGAGTTTATTGTTGTAAGTCCCATTTCTTGTAATCAAATGGATCTTTTCGAGTGATCTTGCTTTCCTTCACACTCGTAAAACTCAAGCTATTTTATGCTGTTTTGGAAGGAGCATTGGGTAGGTGGTAATTTAACCTTTTTCAGACCTCCCTGACTAAGTACAAAAAAGGTTCACCTTTTCTTCTACGGAAGTTAAGAGAGTTCTTATGTGGTATGTTTTATACTTTTTCGGCGTTAGGAGACTAAATTGGACGAAAAAGGACCCCCCTGGAGTCTTCTTTGGAGTTTTCAGACTCTCTAAATGTGAAAACACCAACTAAGCATGTACTAGTTCGGGCTCATTAAATCCACAAATCAGTGACACTATCAAGCATTATTTTTCCGTCTCTTCAATCTTGTTAAAAAATGAAGAGGGATCCGAGTTAACTTTCCCGGACTCATTAAAATTTAACAGGGAAGGTAAGCAAGAATTTTTCTCTTGTTTTCAGTAGTGGCAGCATGTCCTCCTTGAACATAGCACTCTTTGTATTTTCCGATATCCATGTTTCAGTGATCACTTTTTGTTCAGCTATTACTTTGAGTTTCCTACTCCTCCTCTTGTTCGTTATACCTAGGGAATCTGATCATGTCTCCTACATGACAGATAAGTCTAGTTGTTCTATCTGTAAGTTAACCGCTGCCTTGGGTCATCTCTGTGTCGTGCTCATTGTTCAAGGAATTCACCCAATGTTTGATCTATATCCTGATCCCATCATTGTTATATCTGTTATCTATTGTGTCTCCCTTCTATTACCCAGTTCCTAGTCACTCTTGTGATATGTTGGAGGATCTATTGCCTTCCTTATCACAGCATGGTTCCGTTTCAGTACTTCCTGACGATGAAGACCTAGAGTTCTGATGATCGTACCTCAGAATTCACTTCCCTCATTAGTGAATTCCTTTTCTTTAGTTGTTAATTATTACTTATTGATTTATAAATTGTTGAATCCCTTCCATGTTCGACTTCAACCTACTTTTATTCACATGGCTGGGATTGTACTGGTTCTTTGGGATAGTTTATGAAGACCTTAGTTCCTCACCTATGGACTAAGTTGCGCAAGATTATATTCTATTCCTATACACAGCTTCCAGCTCTTTGAAGACTCATCATTTTTGTATATTGTGGCTTCGATCCACCTTTGTAATATACGTGGTTTCATACTCGTATCATATGATGTACTCAAATATTGTAAAGGAGCTAGTGTTCTAGTAAATTGAACATAGCATCCTCAGATATGACTTTGTATATGACATTACTATGTATTTGTTTCAGGTACTATCTCTGCTCCATTGGATTTCTGAGTTCTCCAAAGATAAAGATTATAATGTATTTCGGCCATCGTTTCCCTCTGACATCACACATTAGGGGACATCTGTTATCCACCTGAATGGCACCTCTCCGTCCGAGTGCCGACATTCCTTATGATGGCACACAAAAGGACATTTATGGATTGAGGGTTGCCTAAAACACTATAGATGGGCATATTATGAACTACATTTATCATCCATCCAGCTGGTTATTCTTACCTTTAAATATGTCAAGTTCTGTATGTGACTCTTCCTATATGCAACTCACATGTTGTACGCTAGTATCGGTTATTGCATCTCGCGTACAGATTTGTACGCGGGATACCCTTAGAGAAACTCGCGTGTCATACGCAAGTTGCCAGTATTAATACTCGCATACATATTCCTTCGACATTAAAAATAATAAATCATGATTATCTGAGATTTGTTAAGCCCTCAACCATAATCACCTTCACTGTCTCAACCTCCTCAACCCTCGAAACTGCCTTATTTCACCAAGTATAAATAAAGGCCTTGGGGAGGGTATTAATCACATATACTTGAGAGAAAAGTTATGCTGGTGGAGTCTATTCAAAAGTATTTCGAGCAGTGGAACTCAAAATCCTTTGGTTGCAGAGGAGTCCTTGTCTCAGGCATTGGGTTGTAATCTGAACTCATTCATTATTGTTAATAAAGAGAATCCTTCTTCCATATGTGTCTTGAATGTCTTTCATGTATCATGGTTTGATGAATACTTATGATTAAGCACTCTGAATATGATTTATCTAACCTATTTTTATACATGTATCATCTTGCATTTGGAGGATTTGCTCTTGATAGGTAAAGGAGAAGCATCACACAAGGCTTTGGAGGAGAAGCAGAGTGGAAGAGGACAAATCTAGGATCAACCGTCGTGTATCGGGTGAGTTTTTTCTATCCTCCTATTTCCTTTTCTGTACTCTAGAGTCGATTGCCTGCAAGTTTTATGAGTATGTTGGTAACCCCAGACCTTCGGTTATAAGGTGTTTATTCCTGTACAACAGTATCTAGTGACCCTAGATGGATACATAGAGTATTAGTAGTAGAGGAAGCTACTTGTCACTCCAATACAGAATGTTTCAATACATAGAGTATGAAAGGCACAAGGAGAATGATGTTCCGCTTCACAGGTAGTGACTACAGAAGATTCTGAGGCTCGACATGGTACGACACAATGGACATATTACTGATGGCTCTAGGCTTTACTGAGAGTAAATCGGATTCCAACCTTTTCTTCAAGGTTGAAGGTGGAATAACAGTAATTCTCCTATTATATGTCAATGACCTGTTCCTATCAGGAAAAGATGAACTCATTAAAGATGCAAGAAAGAGACTTACTGCCAAGTTCGAGTGAAAGGAATTGGGTATGATGCACTACTTGCTAGGCATGGAGGTGTGGTAGAGTGTGGATGGAATCTCCCTTGGACAAGGGAAGTATGAAGTGGAGATATTGAAGAGGTTCGGGATGATGGAATGAAAGGCCATGGCCACACCTATGGCATTGAATCTGAAGCTATTAAGTGATGCTTCATCAGAGACACTTGATGCCATGATGTATCATCAGATGTTTTTTTCATTGATTTTCCTGACAGATTTGAGACATGCTCATGTTGTTGCAAAGCATGCAGTGAGGTACCTGAATGGTATAGTTGAGTATGGGATTAAGTATGACAAAAACAAGAAGACTAACCTACATGGTTATGTTGATTCAGATTGGTAGTGCCAATGAGAAAAAGAGAACCTTGGAATGCTTCTTTAGTTTGAGATTCAGTATGGGTTACTAGTTTGGAAAGATGGAGTCTTGCATGGCATTGAGTACAACCGAGGAAAAATATGTTGCCACTTTCTTGGATATTTGGGAGGTATTATGTTTCTTTTGAAAGCTACAATTTGATTTTATTGATCTGACTTGAATTTTTGTATGATGTAGAGAGGAGCAGTGAAGATATAGTTTGTGATCCAGATCGATATCTCTCGAAAGAGGGAGTTCTAGAATAGCCGACGAGACAGGTTGTCTGAGCATAAAATCCTGGTGAAGCTTCTAGGTTGCTAAAAAATAATCAGTCCTGTAGGCTTGCCTTGGATGTAATCAGTCCTAATGAAGCTCACAGGTTATCCTTGGACATAATTAGCCCTGATGTGATTCTATGCTAGAAATGGCCAGAGTGAATTTTGCGTACTTCAAGGAGAAGCTTGGTGTTATCCAGATCGAGGTTCCTTCTAAGGGGAAGTGATGAGTCCATGATCCTTTCCAGCATGGTGGCAGGTTGGGCCTCCCATGATCGCTTATAAGTGCTTAGCCTTTCTAACATGGTGATGGGATGGGCCTCCCATGGCCATATATGAGTGAAGAGCCTTTCCCCAAATGGTATATGGTGTGTCCTACCATGCCAGTGGATGTAAGTGCAAATCCTTTACCGGATGGTAGTAGGTCTGTCCTACCATCCCGATGAATGTAAGTGTATATACTTTCCTTGGATGGTAGTAGGTATTTCCTACCATGTCGGTGGATGTAAGTGCTTAGCCTTTCTAACATGGTGGTAGGTTGGGCCTCCCATGGTCAGATGTAAGTGCAGAGCCTTTCTCGGATGGTAGTAGGTGTTTCTTACCATTCTAGTGGATGTGACTGCTGGTGCCTTTCTTGGATGGTAATAGGTGTGTCCTACCATGCCAATGGATGTAAGTGCTGGGAGCCTTTCCCAGCTGCTAGTAGGTGTGTCCTACCAGGCTCATCCACCGGCATGGTAGGACACACCTACTACCATCCAAGAAAGGATCCCGGAACTTACATCCATCAGCATGGTGAGCCTTTCTGACATGGTGGTAGGATGGGCCTCCCATCATTAGATATAAGCATTAAAGAAGATGAAGACCTACATGGAGGCTAGGCCTACACTAGCATGAAAAAGGGTTAGATCTGTAGAACTTCCTATGATCAGTAGAATTGAGAGATAGCACCATTTTCTCGAGATAGCGGGAGCAGTGATGATCTAGCTTTGATGATGTTCCAACTTGATGATGATCCAGCTTTGATGATGATCCAGTAATGAAGACATGTGCTGATGAACTGTGTCAAGAGAATACCTTCCTAGTAAAGAGGAAGTGTTAATGTATTTGTAACTTTGGAATGTATTCACTTGTACATTTTAATTGTATTTCATTGTACCTCGGTGGAGATGTTTGTTTCTTTGATCGTGAGAGTCATTAATATAATAAATTCATGTAAATTCATCGAGGTTAACCATCTGTTGTAAGTCGGGGAAATATTCCCCACAATTGAGTTGAGGTTAACCCTCCGTTGTAAGTCAGGTTAATATTCCCCACGGTGGAGTCATATTAGGGTTATTAGACTCTCCTAGTGATTTCAGCCCTCTAAGAGTAAAAGTTAAGTGGAAAGAAAGTATAAATAGAGAGTGAGACTCTCTATTTAGAACACTCACTCAGTTGTAGTGCATTAGTGGGAAAGGAGGATCTCGCACAAGTGAGAGAGAGAACAACTGTTAGAGATCATCTTTGTATCTTTGGGTTTTAATTTTTCTATTGGTGCTCATTATATCTATGAGGAAGTTGTGGGGTTTTCTCTTCTATGGTTTCCCCGAGTAAAATTCTTTGTGTCTCTTGTCTCTTGTGATTATTGTTGTGCATGTTATTCTCCTAGATAAGATCCTAGATCATATTTATTAGGTGATAAAATATAACACTTGATTGTCATCTCTTCTTCTCTTGCATCAATCAATCGTGCATTCCTCCATATGTGATATTCCTACTAGAGCAACTCTTTTGAATCAATTTGGAAGTCCATTCAAGGTTGTAATTTATGCTTCTGCTTCTTGAACATTATCTTCAACAACTTCCAATTTCTCCTTGAGATGAGATCTTCTTGTGAAGTAATCATTGAATTTTTTAGACATTGCACCTTCACATTCTTCAGTTGAGTCCTAAAGGTCATCTTCACACATGTTGTTCATTCCATCAAACATATCCTTGGGAGTCATCAAGGATGATACTGGTGAGATCTAATGGAGACGGAAATACTCATCTTCATTTTGAGTAGGTCCTTCTTGGCTTTGACTCCATCTTTGTCTAGATTTGTAGCTTCTTGTTTGACATAGTTCTTCATGGCATGATTCTTCAAGTATGATAAGCACTCTATAATTCCATGCTTAGAAGTTCTCAACTCTTTCAATATTCTCCTAAAGCTTGGTACCATTTGTTGTCATGATAAGAAAATTAGAACCTCAAATGTAAATAGAGAGGTTGAAACTTACCAGTGACATTGTTTCAACTTGATGTTTGCTTGAAGGATCTTTTGAAAGGATGCTTCTCTTGGACCTAGGGTTTGATAGAGAAACCCTAATTTTTCAACTTAGGTATCTTTCATATCTAACTTGATAGAAAGATGTGCCTCCTTAAGGAAAGTTGAGGAGCATACTTATTTTCCGAAAAATGTGGATAGAACTGCAAAATATATGATGCCCTAGTTTTATCAAGTAGCAGTGTTAAGTCAAAAAATGAAAGTCCACAAAATGAGAAAATTCTTGCATAGATAAATGCACCCTCCTAGAGTGAATTTTATGGTCCCCCTTCTTCAACTGATTGGTGGAAGGAAGTTCCCTAAACAGGAAGCCCTAGTTTTTCTTTGGTTTCTTCTATAGAAATGACTTATATAGTTTCTTCTATAGCTCCAAAATTTAGTCTCCTTGGGATCTGATACTGTGTCTTGAGGTACCCTGGTATTTATTATTTCCAACCCCACAAGTTAGAGAAGAAATGGATTCACCAGGTGAGACTTATGTGAATTTTATCAAGGTGACTTATTTCAGGACTGTTCAACATAGATAACTTGTATGGGCTTCCACGTGTAGCTATTTCACCTTCGACATCTGAAACTTTTACCACAGAAACTAAATTCTATGCCCTATTTGGAAAATCTTACAAAATTTCATTTGGAACTTCCTAGCTCAAGATATATATATTCTCCCGTGGTCACCTGTTTGAGGATGAATTCTGAGAGAGGATGGAACCCTGAGCTAGAGGAATGAAATTTCATCTCCTGCGACTTTTCCAATATCGTGTTAGAGAGAAAGCACCAAAATTACTAGTTTTTGTCTTCTAGAGCTTTCAATCATGAAACCCTAATCTTCAATAGCTATAGCTAAAGCAGTGTTTCGGCTGCACAAACACTTCTTATAGGGTGGCTCTGATACCATGTTATATTTTTAATGGTTATACATTTTCTAAAAACATTTAGAATCATAAAAGCATAACCATGAGCAAAGGATCACTGAAAGAAATAAAAATGTAGGAACACAAGAGAACACACAAAGATTTTCCTCAAGGAAACCAGAAGGGAGAAAACCCCGCAAAACTTCCTCAGTATAGAGTTCGACCGAGACATTGTAAAACCCCAACAAGAAGAATAGTTTCTCATCTTCCACAATAGAATCTTTCTATCTCTCTCCAGTGCAATACTTGAGTGTGAGATATATATCAATGAGAGAGGCACCTCACCTATTTATATTCTTCAGTTGACTTTCCCTGTAACTTTATAGGGATAACTTCTCTAACTGAATGGGCCCACTTGTCCAACTGGACACCACAAATAACATTTATTATATTGACACTCGGTTACTTTTTCCCTGACTTACAATCGAGGGTTTACCTCATGACTTTTACATGACCAATTACATCAAGGACATCTTTGAATGGAGGAATAACATATTTGAAGGAGAATACAACAAAAGTACAATAGAATATATTCTGAAGTTACAATACTTTAACAGAAACCACCACCCTAACCATTCAAAATTACAGACCCATCTAGTATGATCATAACAAAGAAATATTACTAGCATAGGAGACCAAAAAAATAGGATTGTACCTCACAGTTCTGTAGTTTATCACAGTTTTTAACATAATACTAAAAAACAAACTGTAATATGAAGAATTGAAATGGAAATTTGATCCTAAGAGAGGAAAAAAAATTCAAAGGATACATAACCACAAATTAAAGAGGGGGAACCTCCTCCAGGATGGGGCATCCCCATTCCCCATCATCAGATTTGGTAGCAGGATTTTTTACCGGAAGGGGAGAAGACTTATTACTTCGTTCCTCGTTGTCGTGGACGCTCTTGAACATAGGTTTGATGGTAGTGGGGATGGGAAAAGGAATGCTGGTAGCCATTGCCTGAACCAGAGAAGAGCCCTATTCCATCGAATTTCTACCCATTGCATTGTCACATCCCACCTCTGTATTGCTAACTCGTCTTTGCTCGCTGGATAGGTGCTTCCAAGTGAAGGTGGTATCTAGGCCATTGAGTTGGTTTTCCAGGTCTATCAGATTGGATTTGGCCGAGAGAACCGTGTTTGTACAGAGCTCCATTTTCCCAACATATCCTCCATCATAGTTCCCATCATAAATTTTATGACTCAGTAGTGGTTGATTTTCCCACCGCCCCTACCAGCGGCAAGATGTTCGTTAACTAGACGAGTCTCCCAGTCATCAATCAAGACCCGTACAGGCATGGATATTTCAGCTTCGTACCCTTCCATGACTATCAAGCTTAATCCACACTGAGTTTTTCCCCAGCAACTTCTACCTCTGCTCTGGGTTCCTCTTTGCCTTGACATGGTAGAAACCAGAGTTGGATTATGCAACTGAGGGGAGAAGTATTGTTGCAAGACCGTAATAAAAATAAAACCTCTATGTTGCAAGGAGAATCGACTGAGTAGAGACGAGGAGAAAAACCATATAAAAATACCACCAAGCATGACAGAGAGCCACCAAATTCTCCCTCCCACATCCATCTCTCGACACCTTAACCAATTCTATTGTACAATCCCAATGCCCACGCGATCAAAATGAACCTCCATTAGAACCAAAATTAATGGTGATGGAACAAGTTCAGATATCATCTAGCTCTGGAAGGGACGTCCTCACCCGCCCATAATGAAGTGTTGGGGAACCGAGGAGGGGAGTTAAAGGCCTCTGCATGCGTGGTGCCACACAATTGTCTCCCAGATCCAGGGGCTATACGTTGTCAATGAGGCCACATCCAGGTACTTATACATAAATTGTTAACAACTATAGATTAAAATATTATATGAGGTCATTGAGGATTAGGTAAATTCCATCCCTTATTTATTGAATAGATATTATAGGATTGACGTATAGGCCATCTACTTGGTTTTTACCAATTGGATTCAAAATGTATACAAGTTCAAAATCACAATGCTAGAATCTGTGATGTACTTAATTTGTTTCTTGTTGATTTAAATAGTTCGTAAATATTTTAAAGTACTCAAAAGACAGAGTTTTGTCAAACACTCTAAACAAAGGCTAGTTAAGCATTAATGATAAGAAGAAAAACTTGTGTAATAAAGACTTCTTCTTTTTTCCCTAGAAAAGCATATATTTTATTTAAGATCTAAAAACACAATTGTTAGGTTCTTATAACACTATCACAAAATGTTATTGAAAGAGTTTCATATTACTGTCCAAAATTGGAAACATTATATGGAATCAAAGAACTAATGGTTTACATAGGACTACCGGGTCATCCAAAACTGATAAATTATAGTCCTCCATGATAAAGTAGCATAAGTTTAGAAATCCTCTAAATAAGAATTCCTTCTATCAATTAGAAGGTCATCATGGAATTATTCTAATGAAAAGGTTTGTTGAGGATGCCCTACCCCTTTCTTTGAGAGAAGCCTTATCAACTCCATTGTTTTGTTCTTTGTAGACATGAAAAAATACAATGTCCTATATCCTTAAAGCCATCTATCTTAATTGATGAGCTAGGGAAGAGAGAATCATTGAGAATATGATTATGTCGATTCATCCAATCAATTGTAAGAAAAGAGTCACCAATATCTGATTGATATTCTTCTCCAATACAAGCTACAATAAAATGATTAGCGAAGTCATCTCTCCAGTATTATTGGCACCTTTCCATTATTAGCCTTGAACTCGAGCTAAATTTTACTTGTATTATTATGTACAAACCCCAGACCGACAATTGATCTTGGACTTTGGAAAGTACATCGAAGTAAGCCCATGGAATGGTGGGTTCAATATGAATCTCCTTTAAGAATAAATTTCCATATCAGTTTCATTTTCCTGTATATTTTTTGAAGCATCAAGTATTCTTAAAGGGTGCTAGCTCAATGGAAGAGAACCTTCCTTATAGGCAAGAGGTTGGTGGTTTGATTCCTTCGTTAGGATACCATTGAATAAAATGACTAAATATACTACTAGTTGACGACGATTAATAATTGCAATGACTAAATATATTACTAGTTGATGACAGTCAATGACTATAGTGACTAAATAAAATACCAGTTAATGAAAACCAATGACTACAACGTGACCTCAATAAACCACTAGCTCATGACAATCGATTACTACAATAACTAAATAAAATACTAGTAAAAAACAATCAATGTTTAAGAAAATGACTAATTATACTCAGTCAAATTGATGAATTAGAACAACAAATAAATGACTGAATTTGTTTAGTCATAAATTTGGCCACATTATAAGTGTCTATCAATAAACTACTAATAGTTGCATAACCAAAATTAGTCATTTATATGAAATTTTTGGTAGTTATTTTGGTCATAAATTCCTCTTTTTTTACTAGTGGTTCTTCTTCTTCTTTATATCCAAATTCCAACTAAGTGACTAAATAGGTGGATTCCAAATGGTGAAAGGAAAAATGGTTATGTCTCTCTCTCTCTCTCAATTTCAATAGGAAATTTAATATCATATCTTTATTGTATGTATGTATATGATATGATGACCTTGAGGGCTATATTTATAGGAAATAACGTGAACAATATTGTGTAACTTTGGGAGATATTATTATTGTATTTTTATTTAATTATTGTTATACCTCATTCGGGATATGTTATTGATGTAATTGGTCATGTGGAAGTCTTGAAAGAATCAATGTAAACCTTTCATTGTAATTCCGGTCAACAGTACCCAAAAGAAAAATTATATAAATGTTATTTTGAGTCTCTCTAGAGAAGTTGGCCCACTAAGAGTAATCAATCAGCCTCATTAGAGAAAAAGGTCAGCCACATGTTCAGTATAAATAGAGAGGGCGCACCTCTCATTTGGACACGTAATATTCTCAAGTGTGCAAGAGAGAGAAGAAGAAGTTCGTTGGAGAGCAGAAGAAGTTGCTCTTATCTTCCAGGTTCTTCTTATCTTGGTTTGGCATTGTACTTGGTGACAAAATATATACTAAAGAAGTTGTTGGGTTTTCTCCCTAGCGGTTTCCCAAAGGAAAATCTTTGTGTTCTTTTGTGTTGTACTTTTGTTTCTTTCAATGATCCTATTGCATATGGTTATAAAGAAAAATGCAACTTTTTTTACGATCTAATATAACCAATTAAATTCTAACATTTTGAGAGCTAGCTTCAATGTGAATGATCCCCTTTTTATTGATGATTTAGTGGGGAAGATAGGTTTTGGAGACTAGACTAAGTGCTTATTTTAGCAATAATTGTTAGCGAATTTCCACTTTAGATGCTACACCTTTTTTGGAGGTGCGCAACATTTAAAAATAACCAAACTATATGGTTTTTGCATCTCATTACAATTTTCAAGGTTTTTAGGTCAATGCATTGTTGCAAAATTTTGGGGAAAATTCATGCAATGTTAGTTACGGTCAAACTTTGAATTTTCTTCAATTCTTAGTCACATTTATAAAGTCATATGGTGATGAAAGAGATGGAAATGGGGTTAATACTATTAGGAAATGATATATAATGTTGATGATAATCATGGAAAGGAAAGTGAGAAAAATTAAGCTATTAACTACCATCTAGAGACCCTAATCATTACAATTTCCTAAGTAGTGGATTCTCTCTTTGAAATACAACACATTCTAGACTTGGGAGGGTAGATGGAATACTTGACCAAGGTGTCCAGTGAATCGTTAACCTAGATTGGGAAAATTGGTAGAAAACCAAGAAGGAAAAGTTAAGGAGCAATGACCCTTGTATGTAATGACCAAGGAAGTAGTTGAACCTTCTTCTTATGCTCTTAGGCCAAAATATTGACATGGTTACCCAAAAATAAAAATATTGTTGAAGAATTTGAGGGAAGAATTGGTTTGAACATGCCTCTCCTCATGTGACTTGAGTGAGAAGTGTGAACATATTCAAATCATTTCAATGATTTGGATGATTCTAGATAGGATGGTGGCATGATTGTTGGAAATGGATTTGGAAGCCACTTTCCATATCGTTGAAAATAATTCATTGCAAGGAAACTTACTACCTATGATCAACCATTGGATTCTAGCACACCTGTAAAAAAGTGACTTGGAAAATTGTTGTTAAGTTGTAGAAGGTGACATGATAATATGAGCAAGGGTTGGAGAAAATTTCCATTGTTCAAAAGACTTGCATTGAATGACTAAAGTGCTAAAGGAAAAGACTATTTGTGAATGACTATGTTCATTCTCATAGACTCGGAATGAAGGTTGGAGTAGATACCCAACCAACTTAGGACTTGAGTGGATCTAGTCTGTAGATGCATGGAAAATTTGTTTAAGTATTGAGGTAGTAGTAGTTCTAGGTAGTGCAACACTTGGATATTTTGAAAAAATTCTTAGTAGAGATTGACATACTACAATAGAAAAGGGTAGTTGTAGCAGTGGTGAACACTTATATAACCCAATCTTAGTAGATGGAAGCATGTTCAATGATAATGGAATCCAATAGATATTGTGGACAATGTTTGAGAAATGATGCTTCATTCAAAGGAACTAGAACTAGACAACTTGAGTAGTTGCACAAGTAAGGAAGGCATAATGTGGGGTGATTGGAGAATCCAATTGTAGATGGATGCATTAGTACGGATAGTAGGAATGGAAAAAATAGGTTCTTGAGGATGTTTCCAAGGATGGAAATGATTTATAGCGAGGGAGGATGTAAGGCCCCAACCTTGAAAGGCTTTGGGCACCTCCACAACATGATCACCTCAATGATCACTGGCCAACGTAGATGGACATGATGAGAGGTTTATGGCTAAATGAGTAATTTTTTAAGTTCCCTTGTGGTTTCCATGGTGCACCATAGACATGTTGGACACCCTTACTCAAAGAGTGGGCATACCATAGAGGCTCATATTAGTTACACATACTCAAGATAATCTTGGAGGTAAATTTATGATGTAGAGAAGGTTATCACAGATAACCTTATTTGGAGGCATGCACTATGCATGATAGAGAAAGTGGCAAAGGTGAACTAGCTAGATTATAGATGACTTCACCACATAGGTTTGGGCCCATTTCAGTTAGGTGGAATAACTTGGGAGCACTTGGTTAGATGTATGAGGGTTAGGTGCACTTGGGCATAGATCACATGGAGAGATGTGAGGCGTGCACCTTATTGGGTGTACTTATGGGCTCAATTAGGCACACTTGGACATGGGTTACCCTTTGGGAAAATAAATATGTGTGGCACTTGCAACGTGGCACTAGTGGATGTGAATGTTCATGAAAAAGTAATGTGTGTGTAATCAAGTCAGTGATGTGGGAAGTTGGGTCCAATGTGGAATGAAGGGGCTTGCAAGTGTTATAAAAGTATCATATGAAATGGACAATGCCTCAAGTTTCTAAGAAAATTCAAGGGTGAGTGCACAAAGATGAGGGTCTCTTTTGGCACGTTAGATGCAATAGAAAACTGAAAAAACAGACAGCCATCAACTTCAATGGATATTTTGAGACACTTACAAAATGAATCTTGTGATGAGTAAAACACAAGAAATGCAAGAAATTGAATGAACTTTCCAAATATATAATTTTTTTCTATTGAAAATGCTGTTAACTATTTGAAGTTACATATGTTTTAACGGGCACTTTTTATTTTTTGGACAAATTATAAGGTATATGTTTTTGTGGGTGCAGCGTCTGAGTGACTAAATGATGGAATAAACTTACGAAAATCGGTATACATATAGAGAACATCTAGTACTAGTGCATGACTATTTTTCCAATAATAAAAATATTTTTTTTTAATTTTTATTTATTTATTATCTAAGAGATCAAACCTCGAAAATGGTACGTCAATTGTGGGTGCAGCGTTTGAATGTCTTAATGCAATTATTTGGAAATGGGTTTTTTATAGAATGTAAAGCTCGGTGTTCTTTAGTGCACCATACAATTTTTTTTTAAATGGTTGAGAAACGAAAGAGATATGGACGAAACACTAACAGTGTGTTTTTTGAGTTGAGGAGTGATGATAGAAGATAAATAAGAAAAAAATAGAAAAAATAATGTATTCTTGTTAAAATTTACATATTTGGAATCTACAAAAAAAACCATATCTGTTTCTAAAATATCATAAAAAATGGAGGTGTGCAGCATAATCAGATGAACGGCTAAACATGAGCATATTGAAAATTTGGATATAATGTTGAATTAGCCATGGTTTATCATACTCCAAGGCATAAGCATGTTGAATCCGAAGCAAAGTATGAAGCAGACACATAGGCATAAGAATTCCATGCAAGCATGGATCGAGGCTCGGCCTTATGATTTGGAGGGAACACATCTTTGAATTTAAACAAAATGAGAGTGTGTTTTATTGAAGCAAAATGGGAGTGCATTTTAGTGAAGCAAAACAGGAGCGTGTTTTAGTGAAGCAAAACACATGCGCATTTTGGTGAAGCAAAACGCCCGCGTGTTTTTAAATACTATAATGAGTGCTTGTTTTGTCAATTATACTTTTATTATTTTATGTCCCCCCCTGACTCCCTTCTTCCCCCTAACTCTTACTAA
>LPNX010847714.1:83821-169077 GCA_001517045.1 Pseudotsuga menziesii
TCTCTCTCTCTCACACACACACATCCCTATGTCTCCCCTTACCACTAAGGACCCCCCCCATTTTGCACGTTTTATTAAAGCAAAACAAGAGCGCATTTTATTGAAGCAAAACGAGAGTGCATTTTAATGAAGCAAAATGGGAGCGCATTTTAATGAAGCAAAACAGGAGCGTGCTTTATGGAAGCAAAACAGAAGCGCATTTTTGTGTACTATCCTAATTGGCATGCATGTTGGCAGCCTTGGGATTAGGCTTGGTAGGGTCGGGATTGCTTGGGTTGATTTCTATTTTATGGATCAAGAGTGATTGACTTCATTCTACCATTGCATCTAAAAGGTCCCTTAACTTCTTGCACACACCCTCAATCATTCAAGTAATAAGAATCCACACAAGTGATAAAAAGATTTACAATTGTGTTAAGTTTTGCATTTGGCACAATAGGGAAAATTGCACTAGTTGAGTAAAAATAAGAAGAAGGCCAGATACGTAAGAGGTAGGCCCACGGTTACTTCAAGGTTTGGCTTGAAAATTATCATAGGAAGTTGCACCTTTTGTAATTTTAGTCTATAAAAAGAGATACAAATAGTTGGGTTGGCTCCTCTTGTACACTATAACATTATTTATCTAATTAAGTTTAGGGAAGGCCACCTTGGGTTCCTCTTGAACATGTGTATTGTGCCTACTTTACTTGGATGCATGTTGTTATGTTTCCTATGTTGATTTGTATTAGTTAACTATTGACATATTGGCTAAGGGTAAAATATTGTTCGGATTCTTTAAAGGCCACGATTGGACGTGTGCCTTATGTTGAATGAACTTGGTTGAATATAACTTAGTTGCATATGACAACTTGTATATTACGGTGATGTTATGGGAAAACTTTAAGTTAAGAGGCATAATCTAGTTGTAGTAGGTGTAGATGGCCAAGCCCCTATAAGGTGCCAAATCGAACTTCGAGAAACCCCCAAATTCAAAGAAAAGAATTTGAGCACATTGTATGTCCATGCCATGAGGCCTATTAGAAATTAATCCTTTATTTCCATGTTTCAACCTAAAATCTCATCTCTTTTTCATCCTTGAATGAATTCAACCACTTCCTGACTTAGAAATCCACGAATTAAATGCATGTAGAAATTGGTGGGGAAGTTCGTTGATTTACTTAATGGAGCATGGGTTGAGTACAATCATTATGGGGAAGAGAGAGAGAGAGAGAGAGAGAGAGAGAGAGTAATTCATTTTCCCATCAAAAGGAAAATCAACCAGCATTCCCTTATCTCCCTCTTATTGTCATTCATTCTGTCATTTTTACTTTTCATTCTTTACACTTCTCATGTTGCATTCTCCATTGGGAGGAATTAACCAATATAGAAATTGACCAAATTAAGACCATGATAGAGGATTTGTAGACCTTGTATGAGACATAGATAATTGTAAGTGAACATAGAGGCTATGAAAGTTAAGAATCCTGCATGCACTAGTTATTGTTGTTAATTACAGGCTTGAAAGCCAAGTGATATGATTGCATGTTATTGCCATAAAACATTCTACATTGGATTCCTTTTTGTCTTCATTAAAGAGTACTAAAATGGATGAATATACTTGACGCATTGTTGAGTAACGAAATGGAAGATCTTAGGTTTGTGTTCTATAGTGCAATGGAAGAGGGACCATGGCTATATGATAGTTGGATGAGATGTCTAGGGTATTATATAGTGATCATATTAGTCTATCCATGAGAACAAATGGGTTGGGTTGAATGAGTTGTGAGTGGCCTATAACTTGTTTCCTTCACCTTGGTGGTTTCATAGCTCAGTGTGGGGATGACATCTACACTAAATTTTTATGGTTGGATGGAAAATTGCTCATGCATAAACAATGGGTTAGATCATTCTTAGTTTTAAAAAAATAATGTCATTTATTAGTCCATGAATTTACAATTTAATGTTAATTGCCATTATAAAAATATATGTAATTGAATATTTTTTTTATATAATAATTTTTATATTTACAAGGACATATTTATTTATAATCACACTTAAAGAAAGCTTTGAAGTCACCTCTTCAAATTAATATAAACCCAATCCCAATCACCTAACTATTTGTTGTTTGTTGTTAAACCACACTATTGTGAGTTATGTATTTATATATTGCATGTTTATAGTTAATAATGAACATAGGCTATGATGAAATTTGTTAAACATTGGAAGATACTACATAAAAAATACATACAGTTTTTTTATTAGCATGATTAGAGATACGTAAAACTAAATATAATTTTAATTATAAATTCAGATATTATCATTATCATTAAGCTAGTTGTTATAACTGATATTATATATATATATATATATATATATATATATATATAGATATATTTCAAATCGATGAGAACTCCTGTCGACTAACTTTATCTAGTAACTTCTTCTAATTCCATTAGAGAAAAGAGCAGATTGCTACATAATTAGAATACTGTATAAAAATATGTTATTCTAACATTTTAACGGTTATTTTAATAATTTGGAGGTTGCCAAAATCCAGAGAGAGATCACCAAAACCTAACGAAACGCCTTGCTATTTGTGCTCATTTGTTTATGCTTTGAAAACTGTGGAAACCTCTGCGATCAACCCGTAGTATTCGGCCTACAAAACGGTTACAATACCGAGGATCACAACAGTTTTGCCTCGGGAAAATAACAAGAATTATCTATCTCGATGAAATAAGAAGATCAAAGACCTTTTCCAAACTTTTCAGAGTCCAATGACTCTTTGTCTTGGAAATACAAATATAAATCAGGTCGCTCACCGCCCGAATCCCGACTGGAGCCAACATATTACACACGTTTCAATTGCGAGAAGCCCCAGCCGGCCCCAGGCTTTAAAATCAACTGGCCCGGCCGCCCGGGTCATAAGATTACCTTGGCTTGTCGACCAAGTTTTTCAACACTGTATAAGCCTCTGTATGCCCACTGACAGCCATACATACACATTAACAGCACCAGACTGACAATGCAGTTTCAGTTTTGGAACCTGTGGCCAACAAATTGTTATAATAATAAACCAAAAAGGCATAGGATCCGGCTTTTTCTCCTACGTTTTCCCGCACAGACGGCTTACTTCAGAGCTACTAACCTGTAGCAAGCTAAGACTATCTAACTTTGCAGATTAGTGTCATTCATCTTTTCAAATAAGTAATTTCTCACAGTTTTGCTAAATAGCATTATCTTTTTCTTTTATGTTTAAAGTCAATTAGTGTAGGTGGACAAGAGTGTGTCCTTGATATTCGATATGGAATCAAACTAGATAGCCTAATCATCATTAACAATGGCAGATTTAGAACAATTTGTACTTACTTATTGTTATTAGTAGGTAATTTTTTTAATTAAATGTTTGAAATTACAAATTTAAGTTGAAACATTTTTTTAATAGCTCTTTTAAATGCAATACATAATAGATTTACACATCTAAAAATTTGATCTATCTAAAGTTTTCATAAAACCTAAAATTTAGATCTAGACTAACATAATCAAAATGAAATTAAAATTAAAAAAATATATTAACCTAAAAATTAACTTAATCCAATTTGAATTACTCAATTTTTCCACATTTTGAGTAAAGTCAAGACTCAAAATCAATAAAGCTCTTTTCGTCCCACACTAAAACTTGAAACAGAAGAAAGTCGGTCGATAATTTAGGGCAACGTTGAGCTTCTCAAGAAAAGTTCAGAAAAATATGCAGTCAAAATATTGTTGTAAACTCTCAACGCTGTACTGCTTGAACACAACCAACCGACATTGATTAATATTATTATTGCTACTTTTTACACCATGCACCGGTGAGGGTCAATGACAAATAACAGGGCAATGGACGCGTTGTAAGCGCTGTCTGACAGAACAATGGATTCTGATCGACATGCCCTGTCTGCAATATTTAGGTATTCTTTTTCTATTTCTGATTCTTTCGAAATTCGGCTCCTACAGCGGCCTGTCTTCAAGTCAACGTGGACGGTCATGTGCATCCGAATTGACTTAGGTCGGTTGGGAGATTGTTATTTCCCAAGCATGCAGCTAGCAAGCATTACGTTCTTTGGAGTCGGCAGCGGTGGCCCTATATAATGACATATATGGCGAGATTTCAACCGCCCACTTTGAATACGGTCTGGTCTGGTCTGTTGGTGTGGATTATATAGATTATAAAAAGCACAAACTGGTACAAATGGCAGGTTGGCCAGCTGAATCAGAAATCTGCCGAAAAATTCCATTGGTGTCGGCCTGCATCCATGTCGGCAGCCCATAGAAAGATTGCGAGGAATCCACGGTATTCAATGTTGCTCGAGGTATAAAATAAATAAAATACACCATCTTCAAAACTCTAAATAGAGAATATTCACAATTATTTGTGATCTAGACGGATGCCATAATTCATTCACTCATACACTTAAGTTTGACTTACAGGAGGATACTGAAAAGTATGCTTATCTAACATGTTTGTGTAATTAATTAAGAAGAGGGTTTTTATGTATACAGATTAACCATGGCTACAGCCAAGTTTTAGAGATTCAAATTTGTGTAAGGTTTACTGAGAGGAATCTTTCTGACTGAATCAACAGAGTTAATATAATTATGCTTCTAAGAAAAAGAATTGCCCTTGCTCCACACAAATTTTGAATTTCATGGGAAGCACCATTAATGAATCACCATGCTTTGGTGAAGTTAGCGATGGCTCCTTATGAATCCTAACAATGTTTGACTTGAGATTCTCATCCTTCTTTATAAGAGAGCTTGATTCTGTGGGACAATAGACACCCATGATATTCACTTGAAAAATCATTTTATTCTTGCACATCTATAAACCACATCAAACATAGCATGGTAAAGCTTTATGAGAATTGACAATGGAATCATACATTTAGGCTTCAAAACAATCCACAAGAGTGTTAAATTCAATGAAGCATATGATCATCACTATGCATGAATTCAAATGAGAAGAGAAGGTTGTAGAAGAGAGAGAAGGATTTAGCATAGACTAATCAATTATTCATGGAAGAATTGTACACTCATAGAAACAAAAGTGCAATAATATGATTATATTCATGAATCAGTAATTAATATGTAATACAATGGTTATACATATAAGAGAATTCGAATGCCTAAGATAGGATTTGAATCTACCAACTAGGACCGACTCTGGAGCTAACTCAGTGTGGAAAAATCACCACTGGAGCTCATTAATGCAACTCCAAACAAATAACTTAGTTTACAATTAATTAACTAATGAGTGTAGGTGAACAAAGGCACCCACACTCCCTTCAATCATGCAAAATGGTGCCATGCTGACTGATTGTGATCTAACTGATGGTAACTAGAGCATAAATGAACATAATTGATTACCTACCAAGGTCAACTAAAGGAGATTGTTGGTGGCACTCATAGTGGGTTCCTAAATTATAGGGATTGATCCTTGGGGCACCTAAACTCATGCAATCAGGTGGAGTAACTGGAAGATGTCCTCTAGGTGTGTCCCCCATGCACTATTGGAGTGATAAAGACCTCCTAAGCTATGAAAATATACAACTAGACTATGTGGTCAAAGGGAGGATTAATAATAATCCCAACACAACCCCCCCCCCCCCNACCAAGGAAATGGGGAAAACCTCATGGGAACACCCCCCCTCAGAATACGAAGGAAAATCAAAATCAAGCTTTCATATTAAGAGAAAATTTATTCTTGAATAAAAAACTGTGAAAATATTTCTACAACCTACATCTCTATGGTGCAGTGAAGTAATGTGATGGTCCTTGTGTGCACTCGTATCCTAGTACTATGCATGTGAACCTCTCAATATTCTTCCAATCTAATGATAAACAAGATAAAGAATGTTTCCTTTGTCTTTTCTTTCTGGAGGAAGAGTGACATGATCCAATTTGTTCTTCAGTGAGCATAATTGTTGATTAGTTTTTACCATCATGTAACATCTCTCTAGGAGCTTGTTGCACCTCTCTGAAGGAAGTGAATTTTCTTGACATAGCACAAGGTTCTCATTTTGAAACTAGGATCTTGTTCTCCTCATGTCATATGGCTCTCCAGTCATGTTCCCAGTTGCCTCAATAACCTTTTGTGCCCATTTAAGCCTAAGATTGGGAGTAGGGACTCGATTTTGGATCTGGATCACTGTGAAATTCATCTTCAATTTCATAAACTTATTCAATTGGGTCTTATGCTTCAGATTCTGAATATGAAACACTAATGGAAACATTATCATATGTAAACGGTGTAGGTATATTGGTTTTACCTCCCCTTCCAAATGGCAGCTGATATTGTACTGGATCCAAGTAAGGTAGAAAGTGTGAGAATTCATATGCCTTGGAGGCATGGTTTGCAACACCCTTGGCTATAATCTTCCTAGTTGAGATATATGAGATCTCCATTGAGTTAGGACCAAATACTACTTTCTTTGGTGGGCCAGTATGTGTCATATGGTATATAGATAACAAATTTGTAGCTAAAAAGGGAACACAGAGTAGATTTTGAACATTCCATGTTTTAACTTGATTGAACCCTTTCCTTCAACTTGAATTTGAGTGTCATCGCCCATCTAAATACTTAGACCAACAATAAGTTGTAATGAAGAGAATGATTCTTTGGATGCAACCATATGATCGGAGGCTCCTGAATTAATGAGGAAGGATTGTGATTTTGAAAAGCTAGCCTTCATTACATGGCATTTCTCATCATGATATTTAGGATTTTCTTCAGAATCAGTCTTCCTTATGCCTTCAGGGAGTGCAATGTTGTGCTGCTCAAGGATTTTTTCCATCTAATCAATGGTCTTCTTCATACAGTGCTTCTCTATATGGTTTCCTTTCTTACAGTAAGAGCACCTTCCCTTGTCATACCTTTGATGTTTGTCCTTCCTAGAGATTGAGGCTTCATCTGATGGATCAAACTCATCTTTAGGTTCAAATTATGTGTTTCTTTTCTCTTTACCTTTTAGCTTCCTTCTTGCTTGTGCATTCCTTGTCTCACCAACTAAGAGAGCTTGATTTGGAGAGGCTCTAAGAGCTCCCATCTATATCAAGTTGTCTTTTTCTTCAATTAGATATTTCGTGAAGGCATCAAGATATGGCATTTTCCAATTAGGATTAGTTAGTCTCCCACAGTGAAAGGTAGATACAAACATTGAAAATTCTGAGCCAAGTTTTCTTAGTATGGAGAGAACCAATTGCTCATCCTTCTTCTCAATCCCACATTGCTTACATTGCATGACCAATGATTTGAATTTTGAGAAAAACTATTGTATAGTTTCAAATTTATTGGGATGTAGTGTTATAAACTCATTCTCCAGGAATGGATTCGAGTTTATACCATACTTCTTTGGGATTCTTGAGTCCATCAAGATGGGACAAAAACTTCCTAGATATGTGGATGCACATGTAGCCAAAAGATTCATCAAGCCTATCCAGGTGCTTTGATTTTTCAATATACTGATGGGGTTTGACTGCTCTGCCCATGGTCATCATGTGCATACCTTTGTTGCGCAAGAAAATATGCATATCTGCCCTCCAATAAAGGTAATTGAAGGGTGTACAAGGATTCTAGGAGTCAGGGATGTTGAATTCTCCATTTAACGGCTATATTGAGCAACAATTCTTTAGAAATTCTTTGAATGTACCTACAAAAACACTACAAAACAAATTAATTCGAATTAATTTATCTCAAACACCCTTCACTTCGACATCTTCACTTTTTCTGAGTACATCACACCTTGATATACTTCTCTAGATAGAATCCAGAGGGAGAAATGCAACTATTCCAATAATTATGTGGAAACTCAATGGCTTCTAGTGCATCATTGGAAGTTTTTGAGGTTTGAGGCAGTCATGGATACCTGCTCTGATACCATGTTAAGTCAAATGAAGCATAGGATCATCATCCTACATGAACTCACATGAGAAGAGAAGGATGCAAAAGAGAGAGAAGGATTTAGCATAGACTCATCAATTACTCATGGAAAAATTGTACACTCATAGAGAAAAAATTGGAATAATATGATTATATTTATGAATCAATAATTAATATGTAATAAAATGGTTATACATATAGGAGAATTTGAATTCCTAATATAGGATTTGAATCTAACAACTCGGACTGACTCTGGAGCTAACTCAGTGTCGAAAAATCACCACTAGAGCTCACTAATGTAACTTTGGATAACTAACTTAGTATGCAATTAATTAACTAATGAGGGTAGGTGAACAAAGGCGCCCACACTCCCTCAAATCATGCAAACTAACGCTAGGATAACTGGTTGTGATCTAACTGATGGTAACTGGAACATAACTGAACATAACTGATTAAATACCAAGGTCAATGACGGAAAGTGTTGATGGAACTTAGAGTGGGTTCCTAAATTATAAGGATTGTTCCATGGGGCACCTTCATGCAATCAGGTGCAATAAGTGGCATATGTCCTCTAGGTGTGTCCCCCATGAACTTGTGGAGTGATGAAGACCTCATAAGCTAGGAAAATAGATAATTAGACTATGTGGTCAAAGAGAGGATTAATAATCATCCCAACAAAGAGTTCTCTTACTCCAGTTATTCGGATTTCCCACCAATTGTAGAATTTCATTCCAAACTAATTTGGAGAAAGTACAAGATATAAAGGATATTTGGTCAACACATTTTCCGTCTATCTTGTAAAGAATACATCGATTCCAACCAATCCATTTTCTTTTTTACCATTGTCCCATAGAGAATTTTGAAGGATTAAGTGAGCAAAGTGAAAATTCCAACTTTGAGCGGAGAACCTAGCTTCCATATCATTTTCTACCACCATATCTCTTCCCCAATTAAGTTTTGGAATATCATCTAATTTAGTAGAAAGAGTACACGTGGATTTTTTCCAAGTATGTTTTAATCGATCCTTTAAATCTTGTAAAACTATTGCACTATATTTTAACAGTTAAGTAATAGTTTTTATGTTCTCTTGCCAAGGTTCCATGCAAATTTAGTTCTTTAGTTGTTAGAGAATATTGAAACAAACCCCTTGTCACCCCAAGAATGGATACATCTACTAGTTTTTATTAACCTCGTGCATGAAGTTTTGTCTTCAATTTTAATTGACAATATGTAGTTTCCTTGGCATCCAAATCAGGGATCGTCCCTTATTCTCAACATGCCACCTCTACCTATTTTCCAAATGATCCATCTTCCTATAGTTGGAAAGTCTCTAACCAAGTTGTTCCAAAAAATGGAAGCACCCTTGATAGATTATATTTCTAACCTTATCTAGTCCTCTAGAGAGCATTGTTTGAGATATTTAATTTTCATTATGTTGCACCATAATCCATCATTAAAAAATATTCTTCCCATGTTTTTTGCGGCCAAAGCCTCATTCAAAACATATATATTCTGCAAGATCCAACCTCTTTCCTATTTTGAACTTGTAAGTTTTGACCATTTTACTAGTGGAATGCTCTTTGATTGCTTCCTCCTGGTCAAAAGGAAATTGGAGCATTTTTTCTTAATCTCTTGAAGGATACCCTTGGAAACATGTGTAATAGATAACCAATCAACTAATATAATTTCCAATATCCAATTTCCCTCCATAACATATGGCATCTATGACATCAACAATAGATCTTTTCTTTGTTTTTTTTAATAGCCACAATCAATTATCTTACCTATAATCATTTGGTTTTAGGTTGAAACCTACATTTTTCACTCCCTACTTGATGGAACTTGAGGGGAAAAGCATAACCTGCGATATCTAATATTCCAATCATATCCCTAATTCACTAGACAACATAATTAAATTTATTTAAATTTACCACATTCTAATTGCATTACAATAGGTTTCCAAAATGTCCTTAAATAACTTTATTTCATGAAGGAAACCATGATTAAATAACAAGATATCATCTATAAACAATAAGTGAGAAAGAAATATAAACAATAAGTGAGAAAGAAACATAAACCGAAAGAAACATAAACCTTTCCATTCACACCCACTATTTTTTACTCTTCTATTAACTTCCTTAAAACTTCAACAACTAAAAGGAATAAGAAAGGGGCATGGGACAACCCTCTTGATGCATTGGAAAATATGTAAGGGGATCCATTTATTAAAAAAACAAAAGAAGTAACTTCTACTATCCAATTAACGGTCTGGAGGTTTGTTCTCATTTAAAGTAAATTCATCCTAATATAAAACTAATTTATGTTATCGTAAGCCTTATTTAAGTCAATATTTATCACTAATGTTGGAAGCTTGTCTCATTTGAATGTATGCAAACCCTCACGTGTTGTACGAGTAACATCATGAATCTATTTATTTAAAATAAACCTAATTTGTTTCCCCAAAAATACGTTGGACATCGTCCCTTTGATCTTGTTTGATATAATTCTCAAAATGATTTTGTAAATAATAATACAAAGTGATATGGGTTTGAATTCCTTAAAATATAATTTAGGTTCATTCTATTTTGGTATTAAAAAATGAATGTAGAGTTAAGGATCCCTCCTCCCCCCCAAAATAAAATACTTTATTAGATTCTTTCACCACCCTTAAAATACCATCTTCTAACATTTAATACAACTTGGTAAAATTCCAAAAAAAAAACCATTGGGCCTTGGGATCTTGACCTTCTGAAAAGAAAATAGGATTCAATTATTCCTTGGTTATTTTAGCTTCTAATCTATGATTCATTATTTATTCAAAGTGTCTTGAGAGTAGTCTTATCACCTTCATAGTGTTACTAATGTTTGAGGCTTCCAACTCTTTGAAAATATTTTGGAAATTGACTTTGACTACCTTTTTTAAGATGAGGAGGAAACTGCATTGGTGCTTTTTAAGGATCAGCGTTTCGATCTCTCTGAGATCATCATCAGGAGTACGCACTACCTTTCCAATGTCTTCAAAGGACCTTTAATTCGATCCATTAAGGGTACATATTTCCCATATAATATTTACTCTTTTTTTTTTCTATAATTGGGGTAACTAAAAAAAATTCATATTATTATTATTCCCTTCTTCTAACCAAATACCTCAACTTTTGAGCCTTCACTTTACCATCTTTTATCCAAAAGGACCTTTCTTTTCCAATGTATTTAAAGATAACCTTTCTTCATCATTGAAAACCCCTATGACATTATTTTCAAAGAGAGAGGATATATTTGCTTCAATTTTTGTTAAGTTTTCTTGATTTTCTTCTTTTTTCTTATTTTCCCTGCCTACAATAAGTTTATTAACTTGTTTTATATTAGAATAAATTGATACGTAAATGACGCTCCCAAGGAGGGATTATAAAATTTCTAATTTATCATAGCTAGTATTCTAAAATCCTCCTTAACAAACCAATCTTGATTAAATCTAAAGGGGGTGGAGTTTTCTATCCTTCTTGTTAGTTTGAAGAATAATAGGTATATGGTTGAATGAACCTTCATTACCTACCCAACACCTATATCTCTCAACCTCTTCCACTAAACCCTCTTACATTATAAATATACCCAAACTCTTTGAGATGCCTCCGTGTTGGGAGTAATTTGTAGGCTCTATGTCAATTAGGTATGATTCTTCAAATAAATGGGAAAAGTATCTTACCAAAGGATCAATCCTAGACACCTCTCCCCATACCTCTCTTGTAGGAAATTCTAGATTCTAATTCCCACCTACAATGAGGTGATCACCTTTCAAAGTTTCTCGTTCATTAGTTTGATCCCAGAAACACTTTTTGTCCCCATAAGGAATGTAAATGTCAACCATTATTAACAATTTTCCTAAGTCCTTTTCTTCCCCTTCAAGAACTATCCCTATAGAAAATATATGGATTGAAACAAAATTAAAAAATTGAATTCAAATTGTCACCAACCCCCTTGCCACACCTTCAACATCGATGAAACAAAATTTCTTATGTTTAAGAATTTCCAACAAAATAAAATTAGCTTTCAACCCTAGACATATAGTTTCTTGGAAAATAGTTACATCTTGATGATAGTCCAACAACATTATTGTGGGGTCTTTTCTTTTGTGTACCCTCTACCTTTCTCTCATTCAAGGATAGGATAATTATGAGGGAACCTTTATAAGTTTTTTTCCTCCTTTAAGAACCCCATTAATGGTCATATATTTTCCTACCAACCCTTCTTTGGACACAATATATTTTACCATGGATATGTTAGATTTCCTTCCTATGGTCATCAATTTTTTAGCTATTAGATATAAACCTCCCTCAATTGACCAATTTTCCTCCACCCAGGTTCATAGCCGATAGTTATGACAAGGGTGCCCTAGATTCTTCATCTTATTGGTCTTATCAATTTCATCCTCACTAATCTATCCATCCCTCTTTGAAAGAAAGGCATATGTGGATTCCCTTCATGGGAGAAAAAGTATTTTAGAATCACTAAATTCCTCCTATATCTAGGTTTTAATGGTTCCTTTTCCTTAACTTCAAATTCATCAAGACCTACAAGTTTTTCCATATGATACACAAACTTTCTCATAGTCAAAGGAAAATGCATAGAAATTGGTGTAGTTAGTGTACCTTGAATGAGATGAGATCCATTTTGTTCCAAGGGGGTATGTGCTTACTTTTTTGGAGAAATATTTGCATCAGACTCTTTGAAACCTGACTTATATTCCATCGTAGCACGTATTTCCTCCTTCCCATAAACATAAGTCTCTCAATTTTGAGAATTTTTTCACCTATATTTTCTTATTTGGAATCCAATTTTTGTTATGTGGCATCCCATCAATGGGTGGCATACTTCATGACATGTAGAGAACCTAGAGATAATATACCAATGTTCCAATACTTGATTGAATGATCCTAACCCCCAATCAATTTCCATTTTTTTTATACAAGCCCTCTCTTAATTGCACTTCCATAAGAACATTAGAAATATTTTTCTAATTCATAATTAATTTTCCTAAATAGTTTGTGATGGTCATTAAGGATCCTTTAGTTCATAGCTACAAAGGTAGATGAGGCAAAGTACCCAAATGTGTTTATTTACCATTAACTATATTCTAAGATCAAATGTTGGATGCCATTATTTTAGGATTAGGTTGGATGGTTTCCACAACCATTTTTTAGATAATATGGACTCAACCTCTTTTTAAATTTTAAGTTCAAAATAGATCCAACCTTTGACCAATATATGAAACTTTGGCATACACCCTCAATGGTTTTTCCAACTTGCCTCTAACCATTGTGCCAAGGAATCACTCTTAAAAAATTATCCACCCTAATATCATTCCATAAAACCATTTTAAACTTTACATCTCATGCCCTAATACATTTATCATTTCAATTGAAATTACCATAACTACTAATATCTAGAAATTTTAGCATGGAAGGGAAGGTACCAAAGGTTAACATAAATGATAAAATACTGCTATCCCTAATCACTATAGGACAACTTGTGCTAATGTAGACCAAACCTCCACCCTCTTATTTCCATTTGTCCCTGGCTTAGTCCTATCCTCCACTCATAGAGAAACTTTGGCACCATCATTGGAAGCTTTGGCACACTTGCAACCCTCCAAAATTTCCTCACGGGAGTGGAATATAGTTGGGAAGTTTATAATCTCATTCTTGTTATAGTCTAATAGTTCCTCCTTGGGGTCCGTACCTTTACTAGGACGAATACCTTAAAAAAAAGGATGCCATGAGAACCCTATAAACTATAGATCATATCCACTTTGTGTCTATGCTAATTCAACATAGAATATATGCATACCATAAGAACTAAATGATAGGAAATGTAAGTGCATACCATTAGTGAAGAGGAGAGGTTTGACATCCAAAGGCGGCTAGACAATCTTTGGTATCCACTAATATGGACATTCCTAAAATATTATGTTCTACTTAGTTCAGTTCTATTCACTTCCATGTGAAGGAATAATGACTTGCTTCACCTTCAATTAATGGTGCACATTCTCCTTCGTCCCATCACAACTAGATTATATTCCAAAAAAAACTCACTAAAAATATTGAATTGGTCTTGCCCACAACGTTTTTCACCCTTGTTGCTCCATGTTTTTCCACCTCTTCATCTATTTCTATTTTAAGGAGTTTCAATCCAATCTCCAAATAAATATTCACATATGAAATTATGTCTCTCACAAAAAAAACTTTATAAATTTAATGATATGAAATTATGTCTCACAAAAGAAACTTTATAAATTTAATGATTGAATCTCATTGAGTAGGTACTTCATGGATAGTATTGTGCAACCAGTGGAATGAGTTCATAGGAATCATCATTACTTGCTTTGGGATTTTTGCAAAAGATATTAGAAAACTACTACTTTAATGGTTGCAAGCTTAGATAACATACAAGATTAGTATGAACCAAGCAAAATGACTGAATATAACAAACATAAAGATATCAATATACACATAATTACTCATAAGACATGCATAAATGAGAAATTTCAACATATAAATAATGGTTTCCCCTTTTATATTGACCAATAAATATAAGCTTATAATGTATACACCACTAGAGATATTTGAAGATGTGAGTATGATGTCCAAGTTTCTTCATTGGGTGGGTTCTTTCCTTCTTTGAATGCTCTTGACTCCTTCCTTTAGCACCTACAAGATGGATAAGATAAATAGGAAGGAATCGCCTTCTTAATTTATCATTGAAAGGGTGGAATGGAAGAGTAAGGATGAATGAATTAGAGATGAACTAGTGAATAATAAAGATTAGAGATGAATAATGTGACTTCTCAAGGTTTCTTATGGACTTGTGGAGTTGAAACATAGAAAATAATCTCCTTTTTTTATTTCAATTAGGGAGAAAAACTTGAATTTTGTGGAATTTTTGTTATCCTTGTCATTTCATCTTGAAACTGATGCTTTTTCTCTTTCTAGTGCTCTATGTTGATTATCAAAAGCCATGACTTTGGGGGGGNTGCCCTAATATATGCATTTGGATAGCCCTAATATTGCATTTAAAAACTATGATAGAGTTAGGAGGCCCAATTTGGGAGAAGGAGGTCTCCTAATGGCCAATTTGTTGGCAATATTTCCAATTTGACTGAGGGAAGTCACATATGAATATGGAGGCATTGATAATAATGGATTATTCATGTGTTATGGTGTATTATCATGGTGATGAGATATTATTGCACATGGGAGAAAAAATGAATTGATAACAATTTCTCCCTGATGTATGGGGTTAGGAGCTTATTATATGACCAAAATAAATCATGGTTTCTTTTATATAGAAACAGAGGGTGTGCCAAATAAAGGTTGAAGATATATTTAAAGTATTCCTACCCCGTAGAGATCCCTAAAGAACCATTTTCACAACCAACAAACCAAAGAGGGGTGTGGTAGGTGATATCTCAAAAGGACAAGAAGGGTATATCCATACTCATTGATATTTCTTAATGTGTTATAATGGGGATCGACACTGGATGTAGTGAGGTCAAATAAGTATCATGGTGTTTAAGAGACTGTGATATCATACAATAGTGGCATAATGGTTTAAAGGGGCCATGCCAATTTATGAACATGAGGGATGCCATATGGTGCATTAACTCAAACAAAAATATCACTGGTGAAATATGAAGTAGATATGAATGTGCAAGCTAACAAGATAGATGTGAGGAGTTTGATGGAGAGGAACTCTTGTGGTGGAACTAAAACTTCCTGTACTACTGTGAGGTGTTGAATATCAATTAAACACATGTGGGGAGCTACCTAAAGGGAAAATCCCTCACAAAGACTAGAATCACACATATGCATGTATTTGATACACCGGTACCATCCAAATATATGATTCTCAAGAGTGCAATAAGGTGTTGGACTTGGGAATGTGAGAACCAACCAAGTCAAAAACAAATGATGTGTGTCTTCACTTGGTCTATGGTGAACCACTAATAATGGAAGTGGGGCCAAGGTGCCTTATCATCTCTAGATACATCCGCTAGAATCAAGGTGCTAATTTTGATTGGGGAAGGTACATTGGAATAAAAGCATAGGGAAGCCTTTGAAGACCAGCGTGGGATCTAATATATCATGTCACAATGGGGACTGAATTGAGGGAGAAATGAGATGGGAAGTCATAAATGTAGGGGTATTTAAGTCTTTCTTGGTTCATAGCATAATGGCATGATATACCTAGTGTTGAACACACTAGGGGAATTAAGAGAGGGTGGTGAATTAATATCCTATATTTGACTATTTTTTCTCTCAGTCAACACTTCTTCAAACACATTCATACATTAATCATTCACTTCCATATATTCCATAGGCATGACATCCTCTTGTCTATAAACTAGTCGAAAGGGGGTCTATCCTGTAAGCTTCTATATGTCGTACGATAAGCCCATAATAATGTAGGTATTTTTTGATCCCAATCATCACGACTCATATTGAAAATTTTGGTAATATCATGTTCCAAAATCTTATTAAAATCCTCAATTGTTCCATTTTTCTACAAATGATATGGCATTTTCTTCCTATGCTAGATTTGAAATTCTTCAACCATTTCTTCAATCACTTTATTAACAAAGTTTCTTACCAATATATTTGGACAACCAAACCTGGTTACCAAATGATAAAACAAACATATCGCAGCATTCGTTGCAGTACAATCTTTGATTGGAACTGCTTCATCCCATCTGCTTAAATAATTTGTCATGCTAATTATATATTGAGGACATGTCCTTCTTCTTAGTGTATTAATGGGACCCACAAAATCAACAACCCACTTATCGAATTCCTGCAATGTTAATTGTGGAACCAATGGTATTTCATTCCATCAAGATGGTTTCCCTGATCATTAGAAAATGTCGCAACTGCGAAAGTAGTCAAGCACATTTGAATGGGGTGTAGGTCGCCATAATCCTTCCTATAAAATTGTGCATGTCATTGTTTTTCCTTCCTAGTGACCACCTACCACTCCAGCATTAGCTTTAGCTAACACAATTGATCACTCATGTTCTAAAATGCAACAACATAGTAACTCATATGGTCCCATCTTATATATTTGTCCACCTATAAGATGGAAATCTTCTACTTTCACAACCAATTGTTTTTCTGTGTTGTATTGAATCATTATGTTTCTCTTCTTGTAGTCAAGAAATGAACAATGTCTTCAAAGTAATCATCAACCATTTTTACTACGAATAGTTGTGTGTCGAGAAGACTATTATATAAATATTCAGTTCGTTTCCATTTTCGATCCTTGAGATATGGTCAAGACCTGCATTCAATCTTCCTGGTTTACAATAATTTTAAAATCAAACTCTTGGAAGAGAAGAATCCATCGACATATATTCCCCCCAACATGGGCTTATTGACTAGGTATTTCAAGGTAGAATGATCTGTAAACATCTTAAAATGACCACCCAATAAATAATGTAATTTTTTTTGGAGTGTATATAACTTAGTAAGTCCCTCTCTCTCAGTTTTCGTATAATTCATTTCTATAGTTGACATCTTTCTACTAGAAAATGAAATGGAGTTATTGTCAAAACCCTCACCTAGTTATGCAAGTACTTCTCCTAATGCGACAGATGATGCATTGACATGCACATGAAATTCTTTTCGTCGGTCAGGAAATACCATAATAGGTGTTGAAACCATCTTCTCTTTGAGCACATCAACACTCTTTTGGCATTTCTCATTCCATTGCAATTTAGCACCTCTATTCAATAACTTGTCCATCAGAGCTATAATATCTACATAACCTTTGATAAAATTCCGATAGTAACCAACATGACACCATGTCTTCCTTAATTGTTTAACTAACAAAGGTGGAAGTACATAAAAAATTATTGTAATATTCGAAGGATCCATCAATATTCCTTCTCTGCATACTACGTGAGCTAACAAATACCAAAAGGAGCACAAAATATGTTCTTCTTCAAATTTAAAGAAATTTGAAATTATCTGCAACATTCAACTATTATCCGAATCCTTGCAATATGGTCCTTAATTAACCCATATATTGTCTAGTCATCAAAGTACACTTCTAGGAATTTATGAATCAAATCTTGAAAAGAAGCTACCACTATCCTAGAATAAATAGCAGGCAAATTCTTAAGTCCAAATGGCATTACTGTGTACTGGAAACAACCCCACTCTTTTGATCTTATGTTGATCCTGTTTTGCAATCTTGATCAGATGCTATCTGGAGAATCCATCAGTAAATGAATACACTTACTTTCCTCCTACACTTTCCAAGACCTCATATGTTAAAGGTGTAGGAAAAGGATCATACATGAAAGCATCGTTTGATTTCCTCAAGTAGACACAAATATGAAATTCACAATTTTACTTATCGTATACAACTATTGGGTTGATCCACTATGATTCTTCAATGGGTTCAATAATCCTTGCATCCAACATTCTTTCTAGTTCTTACTTAGCCTTCTCTTTGTATTTAGGGTTCAATATATAGGGTCATTGCTTGATAGGATTTGCATTCAGATATATTTAAGGGAATTTTCATCTTGCCCAGGTCCCCAACAACTCCTTTCATTTATGTGAACTTGGTTGGGAACAAGTATTGAAATTCATGTAATAAATAAATAATTTTATCAACAGTTTCATTATCCCAGTAATCCCTAATACTTTCAAACTTCGGATTCTCATGAGACCCAATGTTCACTTTATTTTTAGGGGCTTCAAAAAAAATTCAAATGAAATGTTGTTGTATTTGTAACTTCAGAAGATATTCTAATGTATATTATCATTGTATGTTGTTGTAACCCCATCGGAGATGTGTTTCCCTCCTTTTGGATGTCATTATTGTGTATGGTCCTTGAGGTCCAATATTCACTATAATTCAGGGAAATATTCCCCAGTATAATATATTGTAATGTGATTTCAGAGTCTCTCTAGGAAAAGTAAGCCATGTTAGGCTTACAAGTCCTCCCACTAAAGTTGGGAGGTTAATCACTTCAAGGGTATAAATATGGAGGCACCCTCCCTCATTTATACACACTCACACTCACTCAAGTTCGTGTGAGGAGAGAGAGAAGAACAAGGAGGAGAGGGATATAGTTGTAGAAGAGTTCTTCTTATTGGTTTTTTCATCTTGTGATATTATCTTAGTGATGGAATTATTTTGAGGAAGTTTGTGGGGTTTTCTCCTTTATGGTTTCCCCGATGAAAATATTTGTGTCTTTTGTATTTGCTCTATCTTGTTTTTCTTGTTATTATTTCATATAAATATCCTAATCAAGTTAATTATATTAGAAAAACTTATATGGTATGAGCGCCTCTATAAAAGAAGGCATTGTGCAGCAGTAGAAACTAGGGATTCCTAGTTCAAGGTCTTGTTATAGCCCAAAATGACACTTCTCCATCTGTGATGACTTTTCTATGTTTTCATCTCATGATGATACTTCCATGATGACACTTCATGAAAAATCTTGTTAGTCACTTAAAAGATACCTATAATGGAGGATCCATATCTAGAGTTTTGTAACACAGTTTAACCTCTTCTCTAAACCATTGGAAATGTATCAGACCAAGGAAAAACTTTCTAGAAGAAACCAACCATTGAAAAATTCTTGGAAATACCCTAATAATGGATTTTTTTATCCATTCGTGAGTTTTCCTAAGAAAACCTATGTGTCACTCGCCCCTTTGCTTAAGTAAACCTTCTAGTATACCCTGAAGTTGCCAAAAAATATTAAAACATGGAAAATATCAAATTTGAGGTAGTTTGGGTGGTTTTGGAACTGTTCCTTTATTTGTAACTAATCCCTATTCGACCCTAACTCTCTAAAATACTATATAAGAGAGGGAGAGAGGTCCATGAAAGGGGACTTAAACTTTGCATTGTTATACTGTTGAAATTGGCACTCTCATCCCCCCAACCTTTTCCCTAGCAATCATCTTTTTTGTAGAGCTTAGAGGCTGAGATTCTTGGAGAAGAGAAGCAGGAGATCCATATCAAAGTTTCTTTGAGGAGCCTTGCATAAGGAGAAGGTATATTTTGTACTTCTTCTTTTGATTAATACATATTTGATGCTCTTCCCTTTCCAAATAAGTTTTTGATGGATGTTGTATCTCTGTTTATGACTATATGTTGATGATTATCAAATTAGCTTTTCATGTTATCTTGATTATCATTGTTGTATATGTGGTTAATTTGGTTTGAGGAAGGTTAAAGCTTGTTTTTCAGGTCTCTTGGATTGCGGAGCTAGAGGAGAAAGAGGAGCAAGAGGAGGGATAGAGAAAGCTTGGATCAAACTTCAATATGCAAGGTATGAACCCTTCTAACCCTTGAATTTTGTCTATATTTATGCTTGCAATATGTTTTTGTATCAGTCTTTATACCCCTAGTACGTTGGTGGCGTCGACCCCATCTATAGGAACACTTTCCCTAGCAACAGAACTAGAGACTCTGTTGGGGATTCCTTGTATGTTTTGGGGTCTCCTTTCCTTAATTATCCAGTGTAGTTGAGGTTCTGAGTCATTCTTGCAGGTTAAGAGTCACTATAATGTCTGTTTGAACACCTACTCTTCCTTTTTAGGGTTGTTTTTGGCCTTTTTTAGGCCTCCCACCACCCACGCACGACTGTTAAACTACACAATCACATTTTCCTGATGCACACATGAATTCCCTTAAGGAAATATGTTTGTCACTCATGCCTTTTCTTAAGGAAACTCATGAGTCCCCCTGTTCAATGATTTTTCACTCCTTTTGGGTCTGTTTCAAGTGGTTTGTTGTTGGTTCTGGGTTCCTGTTATGTTCCCTATCTGTGTATGACCATTAGGAAGAGGTGTCTCTCTTGGAATGTTCTCTTGAAGAGCTGATGTTGACGAGGATAGTCTCGTCGAAGGAGGGCCATGATGAGTCCCACATCGACGACACGAAACTCGGAACATAGTTCTGGAATGATGTAAATGAAGTAACCATAGGACTGACTCAAAAGTACCGACACAGAGACCATTTTGACTGCAAAGAAAAAAACTTCTTCAACTTCCCTTTGAACATCGGGTGGCACGACAAGAGACTTGGTAGCATGACTAAACAGGACAAATACATGATGCGACAATGGACAATGCATTCTTTCAAAATACTCAAAGGAATGGCATTACTCATGAAAGTGGATCGTCATGGAGATCAGATGAATACCCAATTGAATGAAATGATATGCAGATAAGTGCCATGTTCAAAGGTAACAACAAACTACTACGATTTATTTGCAAAAATGATTCCCTTCCCATTTTCCCCATCATGATCGATGAGTTCCTCTTTTCGGTTTTGTGAGTTCAAAGAGGGTAACAAACACTTGGTATAGCTTGTCCGAAGACAAGTCCAAACTCATATGTTTTACGAACCTGAGAGAGGAGGGGTTCGTTCCCAAAAACGGGTCTTTCAATGTTTAATTTAACGAGTCCAATGAAAGAAAACTTGGTATCATTCATGTTTAGGGAGTTTGAATGACCACGGAAGAAGACTCCAAAGAGTCCATTTTTGAATGATTTAGTCCCTAAGGCCCAAAAAAGTGTAAAATCATACCTTAGAGAACTATTCCAGTCATGGTTGGATGGAGTGTTCCTTTTTTGTAAATAGTTTATCCGAACCGAAAAAGAGATAACCTACCATCACGGAGACGACTCTTCAAATACTTTTACGAGTATGAAGAAGACAAGTACTCGACTATCTTTTCACATTTTAAGAGTCCGAAAAGAGCTTAAAGAAGACTCTATTAGACTTTTTCATGTTTGAATGCAGAGCATGAAAAAGTAATAAATTAAGCTCAAACCACTTTTCATGTTTTAACCAGAGCACGAAAAATGAAAAGTAAGCTCAACACCAACTTACTGTTTTTAACGAGCTCGAAGATCAGTTGAAAGAATGCTCGAAGATTGGTTTCATTTTTACACAAGTTCGAAACCAATGGGTAAACTATGCTTGAAAAATCCCATTAACATGATATACAGAGGTTGGAATCTTGCCCCCGCATGATTGCTAGCGAAGCTTACCCCTAGCATGGTTGCTAGGGGTTCGACATGCCGCCCAAGCTTCATTTCGTCTGACGATTCTTCTTCCATACCCAACCTAAAATCCTGATTACCAATGTGAAAATGTTCACCAGGGGGGTAGGAAGAACGAGAATCAGGTAGGTGAAAAGAAGGTTCGAGTTCTAACACTAAAGGGAAGACTCGAATCAAGGGAAGGGGATCTATTTCATTTTTACACAAGCTTGAAATGAAAGGTAACTATTCTTGGAACATGGTTTCATTTTTATGCAAGCTTGAAACCAAAAGGTAAACTATGCTTAAGGAAACCTACTTCATTTTTTAACAAGCTTGAAATAGAAAATGAACTATGCTCAAGAATGATTTAATTTTTATGCAAGCTTGAAACCAAAAGGTAAACTATGCTTGAGGAGATCCATTTTATTTTTCAGTGAGCTTGATATAGAATGGGAACTTTTCTCATAAGGATCTGTTTCATTTTTTAACGAGCTTGACACAAAAAAAGAACTATGCTCACAACATGGTTTCATTTTTATGCAAGCTTGAAACCAAAAGGTAAACTATGCTTAAGGAAACCTACTTCATTTTTTAACAAGCTTGAAATAGAAAATGAACTATGCTCAAGAATGATTTAATTTTTATGCAAGCTTGAAACCAAAAGGTAAACTATGCTTGAGGAGATCCATTTTATTTTTCAGTGAGCTTGATATAGAATGGGAACTTTTCTCATAAGGATCTGTTTCATTTTTTAACGAGCTTGACACAAAAAAAGAACTATGCTCACAACATGGTTTCATTTTTATGCAAGCTTGAAACCAAAAGGTAAACTATGCTTAAGGAGTGGTTTTATTTTTTAACGATCTTGAAACCAAAAGTAAACTATTCTCTCAAACCTTCTCCTATCGATCATGATATCCAGAGGTTGGTAGGTTGCCCCCATTTCATAAAAGCTAGCGTCTTATCTCTATTATGATGTCCGTAGAATAGAGCCATGCCCCCATTTTACCTATGATGGGAAGAAGATAACTAGAAGAAGGGGAAGGAACCACAAGAACATGTGGCACATTCAGGGCATTCTAATTAATAGGAGTCATGTGATGGTCAGGTGTAACAAAGGAAAGCTGATCAATGGTCACAATCTTCCCATCATGGGGAAAATGCATAAATCTAAAGAGTGTGGACACTACAGCTTTCATGGCGTAAACATAATCATGTATAAGGAGCAGATTAAAATCTAAAGGACCTTGGACCACCATAGCATCAATACAGACAGTTTTCCCTCTGAATGTAATAGGTAAATAAGGAAGGGTCCCTAAAGGTGCAATAGGTCTTCGATTAAAAGCTAGTATCTGATCGATGGCTGGCACAAGTTGAGGATAACCTAAAGCTTGCTAAGTAGTTGAGGATAGAATTATAACAGTAGCCCCTTAATCAACAATAGTGTGATTTGTAACCGGGAATATTTCACCTTCTACAAACAGAAGTTGTTTCTCTGGTCTGAATGGTTCAGATCCAAAACAAATGAGTGAACGAAAAAGGATTAAGACCTTCCCTGGATGTCATAGACACCTGGAATGCTTCTTTGATAGTGAACCTATGTACCTTCAAACAGATCAAACATGCAAACACATTGAATCTACCAGAAAATCATCTACTTACCCATGTTAGTGACTAAGGAATCTAACAACATGTACATGTGAAATCAAAACAACAGTAACGTGGGACGAAAATCAGCTTTGCATTAAGATGTATGGAGAAGTTTACAACCAATTAAGCCTTAGTATCGACATGCATCTCCATGAGACAAACACTTCATCACCATAAACTCCAACTTTGCTCTCTATGCTCTCCAATGACTGGGACTAGGTATGGCAATCCAACAACATAACAATACCTCTATAGTTCTCCCCCTCAACCATGGACACGAGCTTGTATTTATAAGACTCAATGGATAGGAATGGTTGAGACATTTGTGGATGAGGTGGCTTCTAAGATCCTATGATGGGGGATCTCAAGCTCAACTGACCCACAATGATAGGGATAAGGGAGGACATGAGGCTCATGATCTAGAAGCCTCAAGAAACCTCACTCTTTTCCCATTTTACCCAGGGTACCACTTTTCTCCTCTTATGATAGAGCGGTTTAGATAGGAAACACTTATGGACTAAAGGACACATGTGGTGGCACCACTTATGGTAAACAAGATGCAGGTGGTGCGAGCAAGGTATCGCTCATGGTTTACAGGGAAAGCGCGGTGCTGAGTATTTTCATGTAGAATTGACAAACAACATGGGGTTTCCACTCTAAGTGCTGGGATTAAGGGAAAACATGTAATTCAAAGGTCTTATCACATGGTGGTGACAGGATTTGGGTATAACAAATATATTAGTAACTTTTTCTTTCTAGGGATGACACATGTCACACACTAGTCTAGGATAGTGTTTTGAGTTAGGCACATCTTTAATTTCCCAAATATTTAAACTCAAGGATAGTGGCCTTTCGTTCAGGAAATCCAATCTCATAAATAAAGACATCAGAAATCTCCTCTAACATGGGATTCAATCATGAGGTCATGCAATACTGAGTTGTGGAGATACCCCTCCTATACTTAATTGACCATACACCATAGTTGTTGCACGTTTGGTGACTTACTTAGTACCTCCTTCCCGCCCCATGTGGTTTCTGGTATTGTTTGAGTTTCAGGCTTAGCTACCATGCCCATGTGCATCGGATGGATTGACAACTATTCCACCAGACTTTCTTTGTGATTTTGGTAGCCTTAGTATCTATAATTCTAGGGCTCTACACAGGTTATGGTGGAAGGATATTTCTACTATACCTAGGGTAGGATCGAGAGGAAATCTCTTACATACAATTTGGTAAAGTTATCTAGTGATTCAAGTTCTTGGACCCAAGGCGGTGTATTGTGGACCCCAAGTAACTATTATTTGTCCTTCATTAGTTAGTTTTTGGCCCTCATCATCCTAGACTCTCCTTTGTAAGGTATCCTTGTGTTCCTGGTCTTGATACTTATGATTTTTTCTAGTGGTGTGCTCTCTGTGATGTTGGTTTCTAGTTGACCTCAGTCTTTTATTTCTTGTTGAGTCAAAAACTATGACTACTGCACCCATAGACACCATAAAGGAGACCCCCATGCTGTGGGCTTCTTGTGATTTTCCTTTTACTGGGAATGTGGGTGTTCCCCTAATGGTTACTTTGAATCTGCTTGGATTCACCCTAGGGATACCGGTTTGGTTGTCTTCCACTCCGACTATCATGAATGCTCCTGACGCTTCTCAAGAAAGAACCTTATATAAAGGGAATCAAAGCAATGTATCCCCTTCACTAGTAGCTACCTCTCCTCCTCCTTCTACCTCATGCAGTGAAAGTTCTAATACTAGTAACCTGCAATCTAAAAGGAATAAAAGAAGGAAGAATAAAAAAAAGTCATGAAAGCAAGCTGGGGGTAGTCACCCAGCCTCTGGAAGTCATGCTGGGGGCACACACTCAACCTATGCAAGTCATGTTGATATTAACCACCCAGCCTCTAGAGGTCATGCTAGGGGCACACACTCAACCTATGCAAGTTATGTTGATATTAACCATCTAGCGTCTAGAAGTCATGCTGGGGGGAAAAAAATAGCCTCTGCAAGTCATGTTGGACCCAACCACCCAGCCTCTTGAGGTCATGCTAGGGGAAAACAAACATATAATGCAAGTCAAGTTGACACCGTTGAGAAAACTAACCATTCAAAATGAAATCCTAAGTTCCATTGTAATATTTGCAAGGGAGATCATCTTACTCATCAGTTCCCTTCTATTGCATATGTACAAAGATTGTGGTTTGAGTCTCAAGGATATCCTGTTCTTGAACAACGTGTAGTTTCTCAACAACCTATTCAACCTTCGGTTGATCAAGTGGTTGAACCAATGTAATCTTTGTTCAATGCCACTCTTCCTTCAGAGAGTGGCCTTTATCAAGTGGTTGAATCAATGCAATACTTGGTCAATCCTACTCTTCCTTTGGAGAGTGGATTTCATCAAGTGGTTGAATCGATGGCATCTTTGATCAATCCCAATCTTCCTTTAGAGATTGAATTGTCTTCTACTCAAGTTTTCTTCACTGCCATTTCATAGCTTTCTGGACAAGGGGGCACTGAATTCTCTTTGAATGAACACCCACCAAGCCCTTATATTTCTTCTTTTAATTGGGATATCCTAGTTGATTCATGCCTTCCTTTGAATGTACATTTCCAGATAAAGGTCCAAATTGGACATTACACAATTGGTCATTGTATTATAGATGAAGGATCCTATGTTAGTATTTTATCTGCACATGCTTGGAGAGGCATGGGATCTCCTATCCTTATGTCAATTGATATTCAGTTACTAGCTTTTGATAGAAGAACTAGTCAAAATTTGGGAATTCTTACTCAAACATCTATTACTTTGGGTGGGAAGACACCCTTAGTTAATTTCATGGTGATAGAGGACCCCTTGGACATTAATATTCTCCTCGTATGTGACTATGTTTATGTTATGCAAGTTGTCATTTCAACACTCTTTCGTGTGATGTATTTTCCTTATAATGAAAGCATTGTCACTGTTGATCAATTGGAATTTCTTGATCCCTCTTCTTACCAAACTACAAACCATGTTTTTCCTCTCTTAATTCCCAGTGTTTCAGTAGACACTACCCCACCATGAGTGAATTATGTGGCCTCATATCCCTTTGTTTTTCCATCGAAGCCTTAGTTTCAAGTTATGGTAGCCTCCTTCTCACTTCCCAAAGTTATTTAGGGACACCAAGCAAATTTCAACCGGGAAAATAAAAGCTAAACTGAGCAACAGAATTGAGTTTTGTTGCCTCCCACAAGTGTGTTTGGGTAAGGATGAGATGACTGTGATTCCCACACACTCGTTGGGCACATTTTTAAAAATCTTATCCTATATTATATAAATTCCACTTCACGTCATTTATAAAAAACCCTATTTTAGAAAACCAACAAAATATACAACTTTTAGTCCATGAATCCATTGGATAGGGGTGTCACTACTAGTATTCAGATGTCAGGAATCCAAGGAAACTGATGTTTTTTCCATCGGAGCCGCGGTTTTCGAGTTATAGAAAGTTTCATCCTATTTCCCAATGTCATCAAGGGACACAAGACAAATTTCAAACAGGGGAATAAAAACCAAACCAAACAACGAAATTGAGTTCCATTACCTCGTGCAAGTGTGTTTAGGGAAGGGTGAGATTACTACGATGGCCACACACTCCCTCGGAAAAATTTTAAAAATATTAGCCTATCATGTAGAAACTACACTACACGTCACTGAGAAAAAACTGTAAGTTTAAAAAACCATCAATATAGACAACTTTCAATCCATGAAACCATCGAGTAGGGGTTTCCATAATAGTACTCAGTTGTCATGAATTTAATAGAACTAGATATTTTTCCATCGAAACCTCGATTTTCAAATTATGGAGAGTTCCGTCTCACTTCTCAAGGCCATTTAGGGACACTAAGCAAATTTCAACCAAGGGCATAAAAACTAAACCGAGCAATGAAATTTATTGACATTTCCTCCTACAACGGTTTTTGGGCAAGTGAGATATGACTATGATGCCCATACAATTTCTCACCATATTATTCAAAATCTTCCCATATTGTGCAGAAATTGCACAGAATGTCACCAAGAAAACCCTAGTTTAGAAAACCATCAAAATAGACAACCTTCGGTCCATGAAGCCACCTAATAGAGGTGTCCCTACCAGTACTCGCATGTCAATAATCCAACGAAACTGATAGTTTATCCATCAGAGCCATGATTTTTTATTTATACCGATTTTCATCTCACTTCCCAAGGCCATTAAGGGACAACAAACAAATTTCAATCGTGAGCATAAAAATGAAACCAAGCAAAAGAATTTAGTTTCGTTGCATCCCATAGGTGTGTTTGGGAAAGGAGAGATGACTGAGCCTTCCCAGTCATTCGTTGGCCACATTTTTCAAAATCGTAGCCTATCATCCATAAATTACACTACATGTCAATGAGCAAAACCCTAATATAGAAAATTGTCAAAATATACAATGTTTGGTCCATAAATCCATCAGAGACGGGTGTCCCAAGTAGTACATGGATCTCACAAATTCAATGGAACTTATGATTTTTCCATCATAGCTTTGGTTTTCAAGTTCTGGTGAGTTTTGTATCGCTTCTCAAGGCCATTTAGGGACACCAGACAAATTTCAACTAGGGGCATAAAAACCAAATCGAGCAACAAAATTGAATTTTCTTAACTCTTGCATTTTTGTTTGGGAAAGGGTGATATGACTATGATGCCCATGCACTCACTTGACAAATTTTCCAAAATCTTGGCTTATTGTGTAGAAATTGCAATGCATGTCACTTAGCAAAACCCTAGTTTAGATAACTGTTGAAATATACAATGTTCGGTCCATGAAGCCATCAAACATGGGTTTCTCTAATGGTAATCAGATCTCACAAATCCAACATAACTGACGGTTTTTCCATCGGAGCCTCTATTTTCAAGTTATGGTGAGTTTCATCTTACTTACCAATGCCGTTCAGGGACACCAAGAAAATTTCAATTGGAATCATAAAAACCAAACCGATCAATGGAATTGAGTTTTGTTTCCTCCAGCAAGTGTGTTTGGGTAAGGGTGAGATCAATGTGATTCCCACACACTCATCGGGTGTTTAAATAATGTAACTTCACAAAATATTCTACTAGTAATTCACATTATTATTATTCCTCCTTCGGGAGATGTTGGTGATGTAAGAGGTCATGTAAATATCATGAGGTAAACCCTTAGTTGTAAGTTGAATCAATAACACCCAGAAAACATGATTATAATTATTATTGTGAAGTGTACCTAGGTAGGTCATCCCTTCGAGTTAGGTATGTTAAACCAATTAGGTAAAATGTTACTTGGAAATTTTAGTATAAATAGGGAGGCACCGCCCCTCATTTATACACACACACACACACTTGTATTGTGCAAGAGAGAGAAAGAAGGAGAAGGACTAGTGTCTTTGGTATCTTAGCTATTATGCTTAGGTTTTGGTCTCTCACTTGATGAGACCTTGTTCTTTGGTAATTGCATACTAGTAATATATATTGAGGAAGTTTTGTTGGATTTTTCCCTTTAGGTTTTCCCAAGGTAAATTGTTGTGTACCTTGTGATTGTGTTTTTTTCAGTGATCCTCTTTATGTTATTATTATGAAAATGTATTAAATGATAATCAAGTTAGAAATTAAGCTATGAAAACATAGAAAACTTAACATGGTATTAGAGCTAGCTTGAAAATAGAAACTTTCATTAGGTAAATTCTCTCTCCTTCTCCGGAAAAGGAAATTAGGGTTTTCTAATAAAGTGGAATTTTTGAGTGCAAGTGACATAGGAAAGTGCGTCCCTCCTAGGTGCATATTTTGGCACCAACATCGAATTTTTCCAGTGGGAAGATCCCCTGGAAATTAAATCCCCAGTTTGGCTTGAAACCATAAAACCAATAAACTAGAAACTACAATCTAGAATATTGCAAGTCCAGTTTCAAGGGTTAGAATTTGGATTCTTCAGAAACTAACTATACCATCATACTCACCTCATTCAAGCACATATTTTGGTGAGTACAGTTTTCATTTTGAGAAATTTTCATTTTTTTTAATTTTCTGATCACTGGGATAAGATGTCTCTAAGCACTAAGCTTGATGACAAGTTGGAAGGTATAGAAAACTTATGTGCTTGGAAATACAAAATAGGAATCCTTATAGAAGAAAATGGTCTTGCAAAGTTTATTAAGGGAGTTGTGTTAGATCCCGAAGAAGATGAAGCAAAAGAAAAGTACGAGAAATATATGATTAGGGCTAAGAGGATCATATATGATTCAATCAAGGATCACTTGATTCCTCAAGTATCCTTTAAGGATACACCTAAGGATATTTTTGATACCCTATCAGGAATCTATGAAGGAAGAAATGTCAACCGAAATATGAACTTAAGAGACCAACTAAAAATTACAAATATGAGCAAGGGTGAATCTATCCATGAATAATTCATAAGGGTCTCTCAATTCAAAGACCAACTAGAATCAATTGCAAACAAGATTGATGAAATTGAACTATTAATGACTGCTCTCAATGGTCTTAGTAGACCATGGGAATCCTTCATCTAGACATTCTATGATGTCAAGAAAATGATATCACCCTTAATTAAACTATCAATCGAGGTTAGTAAAATTTGAGTTGTTACACTATTTGTGCTACGCAAGATGGAATATTCTAAGCTCTATTGGAAATTTGCAGGATGAAAGATAAAACACACTCTAAACACTCTCAATTTATTAACAACCTAGCCTACACTCTCTATCATTCACTTAGTAAGTAAAAAGATGCATGTATATCTAATCGATTATATAGGAAAACAGTCAACCTTTCACTATATGATATAAAGCAGAAAATATGTTCTGATTAACTATCTCTTTGATCTCTAAAGAACATGTATGTTTCTAAACTAAAACAAGCACAACAAAAGGAAATATTAATCTATTTTAATGAACTATATATCTAATGAAGAAACAAATATAACTACTAAATCAAAACTTACTAACAATCTTATGATCACTAACCTAAATAAAATTAAAACTGTAACTTCTATATATAAATCACAAACATATATCTTTAATTAGGAATCAATCTACACATCAATGATTAATGATGAGCACAAACCCTTCAAACACTGCTCTGTTATTCTTCAATTCAAACTAGATGTGAAAGCAATTGAATGGATGAATTTTGCTCAAAACCTTGACCTAATACATCTAAGGAGAAAAATATTCTAAAGATCCAAACCCTAATTTTTTATCAATGTTCTAGGTTAAACATAAAGCATTCCTATGTTCTACCCAAGTTAAAAAGAAAGCATTCCAAGTTACTCAGTTCTACTTTATTTGTCGATCTAATATCTTAACATGAATTTAACCATTTATGTGAAAAGAAAAAAAGTTGAAAATGGAATGCAGTTAATCATAAATGAATACCACATTTATAACACTACTATGTATTCTATTTGAGACCTGTTTTCTCTGTTTAACGTTTGAAATTTCTAGTAAAACATACATAACAACAACAATCAATCAATGTGTTAACACAAATCCTTACAGTAAATAACAAGATGCATAAACAAAATATCAACACGTGTGAAAGTGGGCCCCCCTCCAAACATTGCTTTAGACTGTAAGTAAAATCTTAAAATTGTATTTTGATGATTAAACTGTAAACAGATTCATAGAAATGATTTTGTGTCTCTCTTTGTGTCTTCTAATACTATTATAAAATATATATAGGTTACACCATAGGGATCAACCCTTCAAATGATCATAACTACTAAAGAGTAACAGACGCAATCAAAGGCCTTTTTCCAAGCTAGCACACTCCATTCTAAGTATATTCTCCAATATCTTTGGTCACGAACGTGATAGAGAAATCATAGCTCCTTAAGGGATTCTACTAACCATGTCTTTGGCTTCCAGACTTTACGGGCATTATATGACTAAGTCATACATGTGCCCTATTTCAACCTTTCCTTATCCCCAAAAGTATTTATCATTTTATTGGTTGCGCTGGTGAAGGTACCAGATTGGGTACTGGATTGAGTGTATATATGGGTACCGAATCAGGCGCAGGAATGAGTATTGGATAGTGAAAGAAAAATACAACATAAACATTTTACTAATAAAGACAATATCTCAAACTTATATCAAATTGAACCATTAAAATGGGATAAATGACAAGAGTATACCTAATTCTTACTCTTCATTGAATATCCTTTAAACCAATGCAATTGATGTATTAGTTACAATACATAAGAGAAAATGAATTATAAAATACTTAAATATTGGATCAAACATGACAAAATGGAGGGCCATCATCTCCCCCATACTAAAAGTCTTGCATGTCCCAATGCAAGAAAGAAAAAATGCAAAAATGAAAACACCACCCACTCAAACTCTAGAGGCATTAACCAGCACCGGCACCTATGGAGAAGAAGGAACAAGTTTTGGTTGGCTTCTCTTGAGTTCTTATAGCTGTTTCTCTTTCTTTTTCAATTGTTTCCTCAAACGTCTGTTAGATCTAGTCATGTCATCAATTAATTTCTGCAAGGAATTACCATTCGCTTTGAGGACTCCATTCTCCTTCATAAGATTTTGGTTGAGGAGAGCATATTCTTGGACTTCTCCAGTTATTTGTATGTTCATATTCTGAAAATAGTCATTTGCTGACAGCTGAGAAGGAAGGACATAGGGGTTTTGATATGGAGTCATAGGGGTTGGTGTTCCCAAAGTAGTGAAGGCATATTGCACAGGCAATGGGGATTCATTAATAGAGTGAAATGGGGACAAAGGGGCCGAGGACGTGCACTGCAATGCAGTAGATGGAGGAAGTTCTTTCCGTGATGGAGAGGTAGATGATGAAACCTCGACGGGGTTGGAATCAATGAAGGTTCCTTCAATATTTTCTTAAATTGTCATCTTAGAAACCATGCTACGAGTAAAGCGTTGACCAGGCCCCTTCGACACTATTACACATTTTTGTTCTATTTTTGTAGAGAAAGGAAGACCCCCTGATGATCGATCAAGCTTATGTTTTCATTTGAGATCAACCTTTGCTTCCTGTAACTGAATTTTAGTTTTTCTCTTACAATTATGACTATCAGCATAGGACTCTGGGGTTTTATCCAGATTATGAATTGCATTTACATACGTCGATTGGGTTGGCTACACATGGACAGAAGGAGTATCAAGAGGAAAACCAGTGTGAGGATTGGGAAGGATAAAGAGGAACTGCTCCCATTTTTTATTTTTCTTCTGAGGCTCATCCAAGAACAATATTTTAATGAGGTCATGATGGTAAAGACTTCTAGCAGTTTTTTGGGTGTTTTTTCTAACCTGAGCATCCATTTTACTTAAGTTCTTCCAAAAATAAAAGGGAAAATTTATAAGCTTTCCAGACTCAAAATGTGATAACAATCTGAAATGACAGGTTTTGAAAATGGAAAACCTACCTTCACAAGTGACAAGCTGGATGATAATCATTAAGGGGCTGATAACTTTGTCTCATACCCAGTTCTTAGAAAACCATTTCTCCCCTTTGACTGTTAGGAACTCAGGCTTGAAAACAAAGTCATAATTTTGTCGAGAGAGTGTAATTCTTGAACCATCACTCGTTGGTCTGAGGTAACTCTGTGGCTTGAGCGATTTACTCCTCTGAAACAAAGAAGGTGAGTGGCCCAATTTTTGCTCGGTTCCCATCGAAACCTAGAGTGAACTGCAATGAGACTTCATCATCGTGGCCGAAAAGAGCAGTGAGAAATGGATTCCACTCGGCTTGGATAAAAAGTTCTTTGCATTCCTGAAATTCTAATAAGGTTAAGAGGCCAGAAAGAGACGTGGGTTCATAGATATTAATCATGGTGGGAATATGGGGGAACAACTATTGTTCAGGATTAAGCACCCTTGTAACCTAGGGTCTAGGGTTACCAACTTACTACTAACCTTGCAGACAATCAACTTTACCAGAGAATGGAAAGGGAATAGGAACAAAGTCTTGACTTACCCAATTATCTATGGTTGATCCAAGCTTGATCTTCTCCTGCTCCTCTTCTCTCCAAATCTTCTAGGGATGTACCTCTTTCACCTGCAAAGAGAAAATTATTCAAGTAATATCTCATGCATGTATATATTATAGGTTAGATAAACAATATATCAAACATATAATCAAATACATTCATTAACCAGAATACATTAAATAGACTCAACACAAAGTTGGAAGAAGAATTATCTTTATTAACAATCAGTGAATGAGATAAGAGTACAACCCAGGTTCTAAGACAAGGACTCCTCTGCAACCAAAGGACTCTGAGTTCTACTGCTCCAAGGCTTCTGAAGATATACCACCAACATAACTTTGCTCTCCAATCTTGATTGATTATTACCCACCCCAAGGCCTCTATTTATACTTTGGAAAATAGAGTAGTTTCAAAGGATAGGGTGGTTGAAACAGTTGGGATAGTTAAAGATTAGGTCCCAACTAATATCATATAATCACATTATATATTTTTTAAAGCCAAACTAAGATGTACGCGACTATTGATATAGGCAACCTGCGTATGAAACGCGAGTTGCTCGAAGGAAACCCGCGTACATTGGTGTACGTGGGTTGCAATGCAGGTAGTCGCGTATAGTACATGAGTTGCAATAAATATAGTCACGTACGCAACTCAACACTTAGAAAAATATATAGAGATCTGGTTTAAGAGGTAAATGCATCCCAAGTCATGCCCATCTATAGTGCTTTGGAAAACTTCAATCCTAGTTTTTCCCTTTGTGTACCAACATAAAGAATGTCGGCACTCAGACGGAGAAGTGCGATTTGGGTTGATAATGCCCCCTAATGTGTGAGGTCAGAGGGAAGTGATGGCCAAAATACATTATCATCATTATCTTGGAGAACTCAGAGGTCCAATGGAGTAGAGGACGTACCTGAAACAAATACATAGTAATGTCATATACAAAGTCATATCTGAGGATGCCATGTTCAATATACTAGAACACTAGCTCCTTTACAATATTTGAGTACATCATATGATACGGGTTCAAGACCACGTATATTACTAAGGTGGATTGAAGCCACAATATACAATAATGATGAGTCTTCAAAGATCTAGAAACTGTGTAAGTGAACACAACATAATCTTGCGCAACTTAGGCCATAGATATGAACCTAAGGTCTTCGTCAAAAATCCAAAAGAACCAGTACAATACAGTCCATGTGAATAGATGTGTTGAAGTTGAACATGGATAGGATTCAACATATTGTCAATAGGTGATAATTGAAAACTGAAGCAAAGGAATTCACCAATAATCAAAGTGAATCCTAAGGTACTATCGTCAAAAACTCTAGGTCTTCGTCATCAGGAAGTGCTGATGAGAAACCATACTGTGATGAGGAAGGCAATAGATCCTCCAATGGATCACAAGAGTGACTAGGAACTGGAGTAAGGAAGGGATACACAAGTAATATTAGATAGGACAATGATGGGATCAGGATACAAATCAGATGCAGGGATAAATCCTTAAACAATGAGCATGACACAGAGATGACCCAAGGCAACTTTTAACTTTGCAGATAATACAACTAGACTTATCTGTCATGTAGGAGACATGATCAGATTCCCCAGGTGTAACAGACAAGTGGAGGAGTAAGAAACTCAAAATGATAGCTGAACTGAAAGTGAACACTAAGACATGAGTATCAAAAAGTACAAAGAGTGCTATGTTCAAGGAAGACATGTTCCCACTGACTGAGAATCAAAAGAAAACTTCTTCCTTATCTTTCCTGTTAAATTTTAACGAGTCCAGGAAATTCAACTCAAGTCTCTCTTCATTTTTGAAAAGCTTGAAGAGAAGAGGGAATAATGCTTGATAATGTCACTGATTCATGGATTTTATGAGCCTGAACTAGTACATGCTCACTTGGTGTTTTCATATTTAGAGAGTCTGAAAACTCCGAAGAAGACTCCAAGGGTGTCCTTTTTCGTCCAATTTAGTCTCCTGAGGCTGGAAAAGAATAAAACATACCACAGAATAACTCTCTTAACTTCCATAGAAGAAAAGGTGAACCTTTTTCTTACTCAAAATTTCAAAACTTCCATAGAAGAAAAGGTGAACCTTTTGAGTTGAGGGAGCACCTCTTCCTACTTTTTTTTGTTCGTATTTTCGACATATCTCCTTGTATTTTTACTCAAATTTCGATCGAGAGAGATCATTGGATGCGAAACTAAATTCCGCATCCAACGATTACCCACTCGAGATACTTTTGATCGACCTCGCTACCCCAAAAACAAGAAATACCTCAAAAATGTGATGATGACATCATCATCACATTTTTTTCAGGTATTTCTTGTTTTTGTGGTAGCAGGGCCTGACAAAAGTATGCCGAGTGGGTACTCGTTGGATGCGGAATTTAGTTCCACATCCAACGAACTCTCCCAATCAAAATTTGAGTAAAAACACAGGGAGATAAGTCGAAAATACGAACAAAAAAGTAGTTTTTTCTTTTCTTCCTCCAAAATTAATAAACATTATTTTATTATTTTAACTATTATTTTATTAATTTTCCTTCGGAGGCCCATTGTGAGTTGAAATTTCCTCTAATGAGAGTGATCCTTTCTCGTATTATTCCACATGGACCGAGAAAGAGATAACCTACCACCAATGTGGATGCCCATTCACATATTATTAACGAGCATGAATGGATAAGTTTACTCTGCAGTCAAGTCTATTTTGAGGAGTTATACTTGGGCCTAAAGAAACTCCATAAGGGAGGGGAGTCTTAAAAAAGGGATAGCTTGTAAAAAGAGACCAAAATGAGGCTCAATTTGGCATGAAAAATAGCTAAGTAGACTCCCCTGAACCTGTGACAAATGCATCATGAGTACCAAAAGACAATAAATGTGATCTAATCTAGGGTACTCATGTAAGGAAAGCCCTATCCATAGAAGAACAATGGAATACAAAAGGTACTAATGGTTAAAATACCATAGTCTGTGGTCAAAGTAGTATTTCTAGGGTTAAGATGGACTAGGTATAAATGCAAAAATGCATATGAATGACCAAAATTCTATCCTATATGAGTGAAAAAACAACTTCAAGTGACCTTAGACCTGTTACATTGAAGAAAAAAGACATGGTATTAGTTTGATTTTTATAAAAGATATGAACTATAGGTTAAAACCCACTTTTGAAATAATATCTCTATAAATAGTTCAAAATAGAAATAAAAAACTCACCATTTGAATTTTTACCCAAAATAGACAAGTTTTACCTTTGCCTTTAATTGTTCATTGTGGACAACTCGGTGGACAATTCTCAAAACCGCAAGTGCCAGGTAAAACTACTCTCCATGCTCTTTCATTTGATCCAAGCAAATTTCAATTTTTGGCAAAAAATTGATGTTTTCAACCATCCTCAAAGCAGCCACGCTATGTACATAGGTATGGTATATCAACAGTCGCATACACGCATTTTGTACGCGGGTTTCCTGAAGGAAAGTCACACACAATACATGACTTGTCCAAAGGACAGTCACGTACACTACGCGAGGTATGGAAAAGCTATGTAGGGCCAAAAATCAATGTTTTTCTATGAATTTAATGTTTGATCCTTAGCTTATTATCATATTGAAACATGGTGCTAGAGTGGAGGGAGAGGGAGCATGAAGACATGGACCAAGAAGCTCTATGAAATTCCCCCATGGTAAATGCTTTGCGGCAAAGTGGGTTGCTAAAATTCTTTTGTACCTAACCTATGTGATCCAATGTCCGCCTATTAGAGTTTATGATAAACTATTGGGATCATGATATTGGTATGTTTGACCTACAAGGTGAGTTTCTAGAGATTACCTTGGAAGGCATCTACTTTATCTCCAGTTTGTCACAACAAGGAGCTCCGGTTAAATTGGAAGGTACTGGTAGAGGCCGTGACCTTCTAAGTGTGCAGAACTACATTGATGTATACTGTGCACTCAGTACTCAAAAGAGGGGTACTTGCATCCCTATTGTTCATATTCACAACTTGCCATTATAGGTGTTGGCAGGTACTAAAGTGAGGGTTGCAGGGTCATCATCACTTCACCTTGCAACTCGAAACCAAATGAGACTTGCAGTGGACTGTCTACAGGGAGCCCTATATGACTGGTGTTCGGGAGTGATCCCGATAATGAGGAAACAACTCTTTGATTGTAAAAGAGGCTGACAAAAAAACTTCAGTTATTCTAGCATATTGGTGGCCTTTTTCTTTGAGAGGGTTCCCGGTTTGAGTCTTGTGGTACCACTACCAATTCGTTCTCCCCGTCAGCCTATACTGAGTAGGTGGGGGGGAATATTTCTCCGCCAGGGAGGTGGTGGATCAGTTTAGAGTGTATATGACAATGAATTCTACTTACGGTGGGGGAGACATAGTACCAGCATTGGAATAGTTTCCATATGCTAGGATAGATTTCCAAGGTGACATTGACCTTGTCCTCCCTCCTGGAGGAGCATGGGGAACGTCAAGTATTTTTGTTTTCAAGCTTTTAAATTTTTGTGAATTTTAGTCATAAATATATATACATATGTAAAAGAGTTTTTAATCGAATAAAATGTTAAAATGTAGATATTGGACTAGTTTTCCCTACTGGGCATCCACGTATGTATGTGTGTCCTGTGGTGGGAGAAGATCATGGCTTGATTAGGGTTCTTGAGGGAAAGCTGACCAGGCTTACCCAAAGAGTACCTACTTTACGTATTGAGCATGTCCATACCGTTATACAGGAGCTAGTGGTTGGTATACCACATCTATGGATATGCCTTATGAGGTGGGTAGCTAGAGAAGTACTTGTGTACATCGACGCTGTTGAGGCTACTTCAGCTGAGGAAGCTGAAGAAGCTCGAGAGCAGGGTGATCAGGGGGACCAGGGTGGAAAAACTTAGACCTAGGAGCATTTTATGGACTTCGATCCATTTTTTGTATATTATACAGTTATAACTGGATATGAGGATCACAAACTTGACCTATCTATATGGACATATATTCACACACACACATATATATATTACCAGTTTTATTTACATCTATTTTGTAATGTATCTGTTGTATACTTTTATGCAAAATGTGTTTAGTGCCAATCCAAGATATAATTAGCATATGCATCAGTTAATGAATTTTTATTTCTTGGAATATGATTGAATGTAATAAACTCAAAATTTCTTTCCAATAACCTAACTTGCATAAAATGACGTAGTAAAATAGGGTTCCGCACCTAATAAGCTTGATTGAGCTGGGTAACCACCAGTTGAGAGTCAAGTCTGACTTCTAGCGGGGTGATGCCATGTGACAAATCATCCCATAAAAGCTCAATGACAGCCGCTACATTCAGCCACATTATTGGTGGTAGGACCTAGGCAAGTGCCTCCAGAGGCAACTAGCTGTCCCGAGGGTGAATAAATGACCCATGCGGCTGAAGCCAAGTTACAAGTGTGGTGACTAACGCCATCTGTGAAACCTACGAACCACTCGGAAGACATCTGTAACAACCAACAAATGGTATAAGAACACAAACCGATGAACTATTGTACATAAAATACATACAATAAAAATATAGGAAAAAGCGCTAAGCCTAAGCATAGTACTTTTTCAAGTAGAGCCCATTTCTAAGCTCAGGCATCTTATTCCCATCGAAATCTATTGATTCATATGCACCTTTCTTCAAAACATTTGACACGACATAAGGTCCTAACCACATAGACTTGAATTTTCCTACCCCTAGGGGTTCTTTGTCTTGATCCCAGAGCAAGACAAGCTCCCCTTCAGAAAAAATCTGAGGTTTGACTAATTTATCATATTGATTTTTGACCCTATTTTTATGAGCCTCGTTTTCCATCAACGCATCTCTAAATTGCTCATCTAGATGTTCTAAGTGTAACAAATGTTCTTCCATCTTAGTCATATCAGGTAACACATGAATAGCAATCTTTAAGGATGGGATTTCACATTCAACCGGGGTTACTGCTTCCACTCCGTGAACGAGTTGGAAAGGAGAGAACCTTGTAGCAATTTTCACATTGGTTCGATAATCCCAAAGTGCAGGATATAGCATGATGTGCCAATTGGAACAGACTGCATTAATAGTGCGCTTGAAAATATTCTTCAAGGTTTTATTTACAGCCTCAACTTGACCGTTCACTTGAGGATAGAAAGAAGATGAATGCTCTTGTCTAAACCCCAGCATAGTGGTCAATTCAGTCATCATACTATTTTGAAAGTGACTGCCATGGTTAGTGACAATCTCTTTAGGGATACCAAACCGTGCGATAATTTGGTTGAAAACAAAAAAGGCTGTCGTTTCCCCGTCAGCTTTATAGGTGGGCATTGCCTCTACTCACTTCGTAAAATAATCTATAGCGACAATGATATGTTTGTGCCCCCCAGCCGAGACTAGGTTGCATGTCACGTAATATATCCCCCACTTCGTGAAGGGGCCCACTGAGATGACAAGAAATAACAGAGCAGGATGTGATTGCATATTTCTGGTGTAAAGATGACAAGGATGATAGTGCTTCACGGCTTCCACACAATCTTTAAAGATGGTGGGCCAGAAATAACCGGCACGTAATATCTTCTGGGCCATTTCTAAGCTAGATAAATGACCCCCACATGCTCCACTATGGGCATCATTTAGGACAGTCTCTGCTTCTTCATGGGTAAGACATCGATGCAAAATGGAATCTACCCCCCTACGATATAAAGTATCTCCAATAATGAGGTATTTTTTTTGCATGTACGCGTAGTTTGTGTTGTTCTTCCTATGAGAAGGCTACAGTGTACTTTAAAGTATGGAGATAGACAAGTATATCTTCGTACCAAGAGTCAGAGGTGGAAATCAAAAATATATGCTCGTCTAGGAATGAGTCTTCTTCATTGGCTACATCTTCCTCTACCGAAAATTCTGCAATGAGCTCAGCAAAAACTAAGTATTTCTTGGATTTGGCAGATTGGAAATCTAAGTCAAACTCCTAAAGAATGACTATCCATTTATTGAATTTTCCTCCAACTATCCGTCAGGACAAAACATATTGGAAGGGATTAACATCTGCCACTACCGTCGTGGTCATTAGTAAGATATAGTGACGCAACCTCTAAACAACATACACAGCTACCAAGACCAACTTCTTGACATGGGAATACCTAAGTTTAGGGCCAACTAAAGCACGATTGAGATAGTAGATGACATGCCCTTGGAGCTTATCATCCTCCTAGACTAGTACTACCCCTATGATCGACTCAAATGTGGCTAGATACAATATAAAATCACGAGAGTAATCTGATGGGTGCAATAATGGTGCCGACAACAAAGCTTTCTTTAATGCCTCGAATGAAAGTTGTGTGATTTCATCCCATACAAATGGGGTGTCCTACTTCAACAGGCACATGAAACCTTTAGTAATATTGGCATAATTTACAATAAAACATCGAAGGAAGTTGGAATTCCCTTGCAGGCTTTGAAGTTGCCTGATAGAACGAGGAGGAGGCAAATTTACTATGGCCTCAACTTTCAAAGGATCCACTTGAATACCTTTGTTGGAAACAATGAATCCGAGTAGTCTCCCTGACTCGACACAGAAAACGCACTTGTGGGGATTCAAGTGAATTTTGTAGTATCTGCATCATTGAAAAATCAAACACAAGTGATCTAGGTTATCAATTCTCTTACGAGAATGTGCTGGCAGATCATCAAGGTAGGGTTCGATAATAGCTTTAATGTCATGAAAGGTGTTAACACTCTATTAAAGTTTTTATTATAAGGGATATGTGGGAAGTTTGGCCTTGTCAAGAGGTGTTGGGAAAGCAACCTTAGAGTTTGCAAGGAGGATTATGGCATATATGAGATAGCATTCAGCCACTAGAATAGGCCATGGTGGAAATGAAGGAAAGGACAGCGTAAATTGGCAGCCCCACTCTGGAGCAATGAATATTGAAAGTGACAAGATAGTCCATGGATTGGAGATGCAGGGTAAAGAAGAGAACGTCGGATGTGCTAAAAGCATTAAACGGGAGTCATAATAGAAGGTTGAGATTGATCCAATGGGAAATCAATGGCGTCAAAACATTTCGCATGGCGAACATGCTCAGCCAAAGCCACTTTTCCAAATCGTGAAATGAGTTAAAAGGTGGAGGCATCTAATGGTCGAGGTTGGGATCCAAGAAGATCCATGGTTGTAAGTGATTTCGCATCCCAGATTAGCAAGGACACAACAACGATTAGATTGAAAAAAGTGGTACAGGTCGCTCAGATCGACGGTCACTACAAGAGCGGAGGGAGATCTGAGGTCATGGTTCATTTTGGAATCTAAACTAGCATGGAAGGGGCCAGAATCTCGCATCGCGAAAAGTGGTAGGGGCCACTCAGATCAACGGTTGTGAAGAAAATCCAATCTTGATCTAAGGTTGAGCTGCACACACACGAGGTAAGAAAGGATGTAGCATAAAGGACCTCACATACCAACAGCTCAGATCGCAAGGAGTAACATCCACGGTGCAAGCTGCTTGGGAAGGGCATGAAGGTTATGCTGTATAAAAAGCTATAAAAGGGTCCATGTGAAGTTGGAAATGTTTGTCTTTTCTGAAACCTCGAAGCCACCGAATATCCAGTAGCATATAGAGCACCAACACGGACAAACCATGAGACTGTGCTACAAAGCAAGGTAGGCCCCTGATACCCCCTTAGTGCTATTTGAAAATGGATGTGATAGGAGCAATAGAATTGGTAGGGCTGAGTGAGGATACAGAACTCGAAGTCACTTGTCGGAGGGTTGAGGAAAGTCTCATAGACAAGAATAACAAAATTTTCGATACCATCTTGGTGGGCGAAGCCATTGAAACCGCTAGAGGTAAATTGGAAATCCTTAAGGACTGAGGTAGAGATACCTACGGTGTTTTTAAATCCTTCTTCCATTTCTTCTCTATTGACCATACCCCCCATTTCCCTAAGTTTGTCGAATGGTGTGCAGAAAATTTATCTGTCGCCGAAGGTGTCATTATGAATAAGTCGAAGTCTAAAATCCTTTGTTCAGTCCAGGATTCCATCGTCCGCAAGACCCTGCACATCCCAGACAAGTTTGTCCATATATCCCAAAACTACCAAGAGGAAAATATTATATGTTGCTTCAGATAATCTACCAACGAAAGTAAAGAAACCTTCTTGAAGGCCTGTTCAAAACCCGATGGTGAACCCATTGACCTGTCATACCCTATTGACCTTTGCCAATTCAATGAATAAATTCAGTGGTGTATATCCCTGGCCAGGTAGTTTCTAGGTCTAGATACTGATGCTTATGTCACAGATTCATTCTTGAGTCTATTGTTTGTATTTAGTACTTGTCTGGCCAAACTTGAATTTACCGGGCAATCTTATCATTCTTGTTGTCTTAAGTTTGATGAATTCCTAGCCGAGAACATCCATTCTCAGTTAGCGAATTTCCACGGCACTAAAGTGTTCAGATTCCAGTCCTTTTTGCTGAGGATGCTTATAGCTTATAAGGAAGAAGACCTGCAAGTGCCTGAATTGGAAATCAATATTAATATGGCCACGAACTATTGTAAGTTGATGAACCAATTGATGGCTGAAGTATACAAACTTTTATTTTAGGAAAGGCTACCTAGGGTGTTTCCCGAGATGAGACAACTACTAAAATTGTAAAATATAAATAAGATAGGGGATTGTTCCTGACAGAATTTGGAACAACCATAAGATTGTACGGCTTTATGCATCAACCCTACATTCTACCAGCTTTTCTAACTGCCAGGGTTTTCTCCCTGGAATTGATCTGGCAAAGACTCACTGTTGAGGAAGAGCACTTCTTGAGCTATAAAAAGAGCTCAAATTTGATTTTCCCCTGGGAAGTGGGACCATACACAGTCAAGAGTAGAGCTTCTTTTCCACTGGTTGCCAACTTGCTCAGAGGCATGGGGTTTTCTCTGGGACAAGTAGTAAGCTATGACCCTCATCAAATAATTTCCAAAAGGAGGAAGGCTCACAAGTGCAAGCCTTTTGAACACACTGAGATACTCGGACTCAGGGAAGTATCAAACTGGGATGATTTCCCTAATCTTTCCCCGATGGATACCAGCATAGAACGAAGCACTGGCTCACACCTGCCAGGAATATCTTCTCCCCAAAGAGAATTGACTAAAATAGTTGCAATAGCCGGGGATGTCTCATCATTGGTCAGCTATTCAGCAAGTTCAGTGAAAAGAGGGGGTCTGAAACCTATGGATACTGAAGAGGTGGACACAACCAGCATGCCCAAAAGGCAGAAAATAGAACAGGGGAAACAACTAGTACAGGTCAAAAAGGGCAATCCAAAGGGACAGATGAAGAAGAACAATATAGGGAAAAAACAGAAACAAGAAGATCCCAAGACAGCCAAATTACAAATCCAAGAATATGTATTTGATGGGAAGACTCCAAACAGACATGCATGCAAAGAAGACTGGCTAGGATCTTATCAGGAGAGAGCTGATAAAAATTTCAAAGAGACAACAGAGCTATATAGTGAGGCAACGCGGTTGCCTTACCCAAATGTGGCATTGAATACTATAAGGGATCATGCCATTGATACCCTTAGCTTAGCCTTGGCAATGGAAAATAAGGTGTCAAAGGTTAGTGTGAACCTCTCAAAGGTTCCCACTACTGACATAATACACCTCAACAAAGATATCGGGGATATCTTGAATCCTAGACTGCTTAAGGCCACCATACAAATGTCCAAGCTAGAGGAAAGTAAAGAAAAGACTTTGAATCTTTTGAGAAAGGTAAGAGTGGAGAACAAATCCCTCAAGGACCAAGTCAACAATTTGCATAATGAAGCAATGCAAATAGAGGGACCAACACATAAGGGATTCTTAGCCCAGAAATTGCTCAATGATAAGGAAAAAGAGATCCAGACACTAAAAAAGAAATTGAAAATCCCTGCTACCCAACTCACCCAGACAGAAGAATTGGCTGATTTTGAAAAAGAGAAGGAGACATTGAATGCTGAGCTTACCGACTACAAATCCAAGCTACTAAAGCTCAAAGAAAAGGAAAAGTAGTGGGAAGCATACATCCAGATTTTGAAGAAAAGTGAAGCGGAATTAAAAGCCAGATTAGAAATAAAAGAAAGGGAGCTTCAAGGAAGGAGTGTTGAGAGTGCAATTCAGTCTGTAGGTGTAGTTGGAGAGATAGACACCAGTTCTGTTTCTAGAGAAATGTCCTAGATAGGCCTGAAAGATACAGACCTTGTTAAGTTAAAGCAGCAAATCGAGGAGCTAGAAAAGGAAAAAGGCGAGGAGACACAAGGAAAGGAAAATATCAAAGAGAAATGCCAAGGACTGATTCAACAAAATGCCAAGTTAATCCAACAGGTGGTCAGTAAATTTGCCTTGCAAGGCACTAGACATTTGATCTGGGATCAGATCATTATAGAGGCTGACAAGTTCCAACCTTATATAGATTTCATTGAAGACCAGGAAAACACTATGATAGAGGCCAAGAAAAAGGTCCTGACAGTATTAGGGGAAATCCAGAAAAGACCTATGGCAACAACAGAAAATGTCGTTGCTTTCCTAAGCTCTTTGTCAAACGATTTCTCCAATCGCTACGGTATCCAAAACAGGGTTGTTGTTGTCTTCAGGGCTAGAAAGGTAATTGCTAAGAACAAGATGTTGGAGACTGTACAAGCCAGAATAGAGGTTATTGAGCACAAATTCAAGGAGGTTATCAGGTTATTCAAACCGCTTGTAGACATAGGGATCCCTTTCTTCTAGGAAGAGAAGGGTCATTTATTGTCTCAAAAGGAATACTGGGAGCATCTGGTTCAGTGCTAATTAGACAATGGCAAGTTTGGGGACATGCAACAATCATTGTTAGGAAAGATCATTTTTTATAAGCTGGCCAGTGAATTTGAATTGTTGTTTGATTTTAAAGCCACATGTGCTGAAGTCCATGAAACTTCATACTCGGAAAGGATGGAGCTTAAAGAGCAAGCATTCGACATGGCAGTTGCGACTCTACCTGGTCCTGACCTATGGAGAGCCATTCCACAATACAAGTCGGCCAAATTCAAAATGCATCCATAGAAGTGGCAATGATAGTACGCGGTAATTTTTCTCTGTGTACATGCCCTTTTCGATGGTCACCTCTCCTGGAACTCTATACAACTGTCACTCGCCAGATGGAAACATAGAATACTTTCGTGCATATTTTCTCCTGCAATCCATATTTCATTTTCCAGTTTTTATGTAAATCATGGCCGATGGGTCACCTACGCGTTCGTTAGAAGTTGTTTTTCAATTGTAACAAGTTTTTATTCCCGAATGTCAGTCTAGGAAGTCCAAAATGCTATAAATATACCTCCTGAATAAGGAGAAGGGGTTGGAACCGATGTAATTTTGCAGTGTATGCTTTCAAGAGTATTTTAATAAAGTTGTAGAGTCGAGGTCGGTGTTTTACATAGGGATTCATGTGTTGTTTGTATTACATTTTCTTGCTTCCTTTCTCATGTGAATTTTTTCAAGTTTATCTCTTCCATTATGTTTTCTTTCATGTCTGAAATAAGTGTATAACAGTTTGGAATGCATACATGCTATGCTCCGTATGTTGTTTTCAGATATCCACTAAAGCTTTCTTCTAAAGTTAATATAGAATTCATTTTCCAATGCTCTGTGTTGATGGTCTATTCATGTTCTTCTTTTCCACCAGACAATTATAATTTGACTGTGATTGAATGGCTATCTTGCCTCTGCGTTGAAATCGTTTGCATAAGTTCTGTTCATTTTTGTTACACTTTTTGACTCCATCGCCCAATGGTTCTTTTTCTTGTTTCAACCAATTTTACAAACAATTTATATTTTGACTTGTACATATCTGGCATTGTTAATATTTGGTGAAAGATCCCTCTCAGAAGAGCAGAAAGCCAGTTCTCTCTTCAAAAGTGGTTCTGTTGTTACCTGGGAGTAGGCCTTCCGCAACCTTTGGCTTAGTTCCAGTGCTAACAAAAGGAAAAATTCATTGCCCACTGAAAGGTAGCCCCTGCATTTTTCAATCCAAAGGGAATTTTCTTGTACGCAAACGTACCCCAAGGACAGATGAAAGATGTTTTATGTTGGTCTTCCAATTTAATTTGTATTTGATTATACCCAGAGAAACCATCCATAAACAAAAAGACTTCACTCCCCGCATAGGCATCAATGAGTTGATATATGAATGGTGTGGGGTAGTTATCCTTAGGACAAGCTTTGTTTAGATCCTAAAAGTCAGTACAAATGCGTATAGTCCCTTTATTTTTGTCGATAGGAACGAGGTTGGATACCCATTCTATCAAAGCTATCGAGTAAATGAGACCAGCTTTCAACAGTTTTTCAACTTCAGCCTTAACAGCTGTCCCTTTACACGGATTGACAGGTCTCAACTTTTGTCGAACGGGTCTAGCATCAGGGTAAGTTCGGATTTCATGCTCGAATATTGATGGATCTATTCCTGGCATCTCCCATATGACCAGGAAAATATGTCACAGGATTCCTTAAACAAGGTTGTATAGATCGCAATCTCCTCCAGAGAGCAGTTTTCATCGATGTGTACATTTTCCACAAGATTTGGGTTTGCAGAGATGTTGATAGGGATGGTAGCGGAAATGTTTTCCATATTCCCCTCAACAAATATTCCTTCCCTTGGTAAGGGATTAATAGGTGTATCAACATCACCTTCCAGTCTCGTATGGAACTCCTGATTCTCAATTGTACTTAACTCTAGAAGAAAATAGGATTGAGGGTGAAGATATTTGCAGATCTTATCTCGTCCGCACATAGATTCCAGAAAGGCTTCATCAGAAGGAAAAACCATATCTAAGCAGTCTCTAGAATGCAAATATTTATATGCCCAAGCAGGAAAATAGGCTTCTTTCAGCTCCTCTGAGACTATGAGAGGGACCAGAATGGGATCAACAGCAGTATGAATGATTGCTTGATAGGATACTTTCGTTGTCGATAAGGGCACTTCAGGTTCATAGCAGGAAGGAAGAAACCAAGGATCTGTTATATCAACAACCGTTGTTATAGACTTCCCTACATTAGTAGAACCTAGATAATAAATAGGAGCTGGAATATCGAATGTGCCCATCAATGATGCATACATTCCATCCCCTAAGCTCTCTGTAGCAGGTTTAACCTGATCAACCAATGGTGTGGTGGACTCATTAGTTTCCATGTGGCCCTTTCGAGTAAAACTGAGTTGGTCTACAGTAGCCAACTTCCCTTCGTGTGGAAACACTGCAACCTGAAGTACGATTGATGTAATAGCGGACATGGCATAAGTCCAACTTCTCCCCAAGAGAAAGTTATAATCCAAAGGTGCATCAATCACCTCTATCTCAACAGATACTACCTTCCCTTCCAACTTTCTTTCGAAAGCCGATAGGATACCATGTGGACGAAATGACCCTCCGTCGAAAGCAGTAAGTAGGGTGTTTGATGGGACTAGCTCTGAAGATCCAAGAGCTTTCCAGCAAGACAGGGACATGACACATGTAGAATCACCCTCATCAACAACTGCCCTTCCAATGGTTTTTCCACCATGGATGACATCTATCGATAAGGCTACATGATAAGGTAGGAGAATTTTGACATCAGACAAATTAAATTTTGACATGAGGCTCGATGAATCCATGCTACCTAAGGCTGATAAGAGCTCATCTCGCTAGGCGGGACAACTCTGTAACACCTATGAAGTTGACATCGCACAAGGGGTCTGGGCTAAATCTTTAACTACAGGGAAGTTGGATGCAGCCATAGCATTGGGATTTTGCAAGGTTTTCTTGAAGACACCTTTCGGTATCTTGGGCATATGTTCGACAAGTATTTCAATCGTGAGAGGGTTGGAAGTTTCACCTATCAACTTACCCTTCTCTAAAGCCTCTGTCTCATAGTTCTTGTTCCTAGTCAGGAGTAAAGTCTGGGATTGAACCATGTTGATATAATTAGGGTCAGGAGCATTTGGGGTGCCCCCTGCTACATTTGAAGCTGAAGCAGAATTCTGTCCTTGGGGAAAAGGATCCTTCAGGATAGCCAATTGTTGGCCTTTTAGTAGCTTCTGAGCTTGTTCCATAAGGGGACATTGATGATTCATGTGATCTTCATGGCACAACTTACATGGGAATTTCACCTTCTTCTTTTCTTTTTTTCCCCCATCAACATTGTTTGTGGGTTTTTTCTTCTTTTGGTTTCCCTCACCTTTCTTTTCTTTCTTCTTTTTCCGACCAGGCTGTTGATTACCCTTTTGATAGGATTGTGCAAAAATATTTGCATTCTGGGGTGAGGGGGCATCCTTTGCTGCCTCCACCATAGAATTTTTGATAGACAACTCATGGAGATGTTTAGCCAAAGACTCTACAGTGGGAGATTTCACAGAACCCACCACACCATCGACATGGGGTCCAGGCTTAGGTTTCTCTACATTATGCGTTGGCCTTGGTGCATCAGGGATGATCTCATATAAAATCCCAGACTGAGAATATATCAAATCTAGCCGCCGGGCCCTAAGGATAGCCTCTTCCTCATTGGTCACTCCCGAAGTAGATACATCCTTATATATATATGGCAATAGGGATTTAAGGAACCATTCTACGAAAAACTTGAGAGGGATGGTGGCTTTGATAAGGCTCTTCTGTCTTTTCCACTCTTAGATGTGATCTGAAATATGAGTGTCCTTCTCCTACCAAAAGGTAGACAACAAGTCTGTCTCGAAATCATATCGGACAGGAAGCTGGAAGTGACTAAGGAATACATTAGCCAAGTCCCAGAAACTATCAAACGTAGCAAAAGGCAGTTAAATGTACCATTTTGATGCAGTACTGGTCATAGTTCTTTGGAATAGTCTCAACCAAACTGTATCATCGTTCATTGAGTTGGAAGAGCACCACAAATGGAAAGTGGTGACATGAGCTCCTGGATCATCACCAACTTTGCCTTCGAATTTTGGAATGTCTGAGGGCAGCTTGGTAGGAACGAGTGGCCAGGAGGAGTTATGTCTCACCAAGTCATTCATTAGTTTCAACAATTCTGGAAAGTTTAAAGGTTCCAGGAAAGGGAGATTGGGTCTAACCAAAGCATTAAAAGTACTAGCTTGGGGATTAGAGGGGCTTGCCCCCATGTTCCCAAATGTGAAGGTGGGGTTGCCCCCTGCTGCCAGTTGCAAAGTGGTTGGGCCACTTTGGAAAGGATTCCACCCATAAGCCAGTGGATTATTTATGTGTGGTGCATTGTATGAGGTTCTAGCTGCCCCAATCGAAGCTGGGGTTTGGAACATAGGAGCAGGTATCTCTTTGCTAAAAAGTGAGAAAGGAGAGCTCGTGAACAGAGCTGAAACTGGAGTTTGAAAACCTTGACCATAAGGATTAGGTTTTTTGAACTGCACCCCTACATATGCGGGTGTTGGACCTACATATGGAGTGGATGGGGGAATGTGCCCCCCATTCCAAGGAAAACCCTAGAAAAATTACCGAGGATCCTATAGGACCACTCTGAGCAGTGTGTGTGAAGGAAGTAGGAACTGAAGGTACACTAGGAATCCCAGTGACCACTCCACCAGAAGTACCTGCTAAATTGGTGGGAGCTAGTGGTCGAACCACCTAGATAGTTGTAGTTAAAGGTGTAGTGGGTATACTTGTTCTAGGGGCACCAACAGGGGGAGGTGGCACTCCTTCAGCTGGAGCGACTGAGGTGGAAGTAGAAGAACTTTCTCCTACATTAGACATTAGTCTGCCTAGAGGGACACCAATCACGGGTGAATTGAAAGGACAAACCTGAACAATCACAGGATCATTTAAGTCAGTTAGAGGTGAATTAAAGTTCCTTGCAAAATTGTCAGCCTGCAAGTATTCTATCTCAACTATAATTGAATCAAACTGGTATGTCCTAAGTTCTGGTTCATCCAAAACTTCACTAACTCCTATCAGTTCAAAAGAACCATCCGTGTCTAATCTCCACCTTTGAGGGGTAGGTGGAGGTTCCAATGTGATAACCAGAGGAAGGTTTTGCAACCTTCATGACCTTCTGACAGATTGGTCCTCCATGATTGTAAATTTGACTCTTCACACCCTAAGGTAAGCTAAACACAGACAAACCACAGAGAAATCACTACAAAATTTCCTAAAGTCTCAACAATCACAAGGGGTATAAGATATGCTTTCCTGAAGAAAGCTAAGAGATAGTTTCTTGGAGTCCTTGAAGAGGTTCTTAGGTAGAATCAAAGGAATCGCCCACTGCCCTCCTACACCGTTTCAACAAGGGTTACCTTCCAAGCCCATCCAAGGTGAACCAGAAATAGCCTTCTGGTTTACTTGTGTATAAACCCTAGATGTCAAAGAGACTAAAGGCTACCTTAACTATATCAATAGTCTGGGGGGATATTCACAAGCCCGATTCATACGCATGGGCAGGGTAGCAAAGCGCAAAACTCTGTCTATGACAGAAAACCCAGATGCGCAAAACCCTTGGTCTACGTTTTGAAAAGGAATTGGAGGGTTATCTCCTCAGTCCAAGACTCCATGCGGCCTCATGTGTAACTCCTGTTTGAGAGGAGCTTCTCAGATACTACCAACATAGATAAGGATTTAACTATCGAATGGCCAACTATGTCTGAATTTAAACACTTGTGGGGAGTTTACACTTCCTATCCCACAAGTCTATCTTAATCTAGTAAGTGTATGACCCTATAAAACAAAACTTACTATTAAATTTTAAATTATAGCATTCATTTTAAGGGTTGTTCTTAGATAGAGGGTAAGTGGCGTGAATGACTATGATATTATATAATCGATAAGAAAAGTAAAAAGGTGCATAAAATGAATTCCAAAACAAATTACAACTACTCAAAACAAGCTTCTTTTCTTTTTGTAAATATGAACTAATGAAATTACAACTAAGTATGAGAAGAGTAAGACTTATTTTTGTAATTTTTGAAATTTTATTCGAAAATACTGAAAATAAAACTACAATATGCAATTAAAATGCAAATGTTTCAAATTTTTTCCTTCACTTTTCAAATTCTTCAAAAATTGCCATGCACCTAAATGCAAAACTTCTTGAGTATGTTTGAATAATCAGACCATAAAGCAAGCAATATGAAGTATAGCGGACTTGCAAGAACCAAATTCAACCAATTAAGGAGGAGACTTGGAAAACACCTAACTTGGGAAGAATCAATGAATAAAATCCACTAAAATCACTAAAGGACAAGTGACAAACTGACACTACTCGAAAGCAGTAAAGAGTACAAGGTATCTAAAATCCTGATCACTGACTCAAATACACAGCACTGAACCTATCACCCAAAAAGGAGAATCTACCTCAAATTGCTAAGTGAAAGAAGACTCAAACAATAAAACTCAAAGGCTTACTGAAAAGCACAAAGCATGGTGTACAGGACTTTTAGACTTACAGGAAGATGCCAGCAACAGAGGACCTTCAAGTAGAGAAAAATCCAAACAAGACAGGGACAAGCAACCCCACCTAAAATTTTGTGCTGCTACAAGACGTACGCGACTGTCTTATAGAGAAACCTACGTACTGTACGCGACTGTCCTATAGAGCAACCCACGTATACAAGTTGTTGTATGTGATTGTGTAGCACAGCAACCCACATACACAACAAATTTTTTTCAAAAAATAAAAAATAATAAAGGTCTCTAAACAAACTGCTGCAAATCAAATCCAAGATAGACAACCACACACTAAATCAGAGCAAATACTGGGCAAGTATCTATAGGACTAACCCACAGCAAGCTGGACTCCCCATCGGAGTTTCCAGTTCTGTTGTTCAGAATTAAGCACCCTTGAAACCTAGGGTCTGGGGTTACCAACTTACTACTAACCTTGCAAACAATCATCTTTACCAGAGAATGGAAAGGGAATAGGAAGAAAGTCTTGACTTACCCGATTACCGATGGTTGATCCAAGCTTAATCTTCTCCCACTCCTCTTCTCTCCAAAGCTTCCAGGGATGACACTCTGGAGAAAAATCCTCCAATATGGTAAGGATTTGAAAGTAGAGAGTCAAACTATCTTAAGGATATTATCCATAGGCTGTTAGAGAACTATTATTAAGTTTAATTTATCCTAACAGATCTCCTAGCCCTTCATAAGAGTACCTCATTCATACAAGAAAATATGAATGAAACATGATAATAGACACTACAATTAGAACCCACTACCAGCATCTTGTTCAGAACTCCGGTGGGGTAACTATAATAGCCAAGAAATATCTTCTCTGAGAAGAATTCCCCATTTCTAACAGGCTTGGTCAGTATCCTGATGGGTTTTCCTGGTCATACCATAGGCCGGTACTCACTTCCAACATACCTGTTCAGCATCTCGACAGGTTAACCTGTTACATCCTTTTTCCTCTAGAGGCTCTTATCCCAAATTCACCTTATAGATAGGATTTATAAATTTCTTACATAGAGGTGAGATGGGGGAGCTTCTCTAAAAACCTTTTCCTAAGCAGAACGGCATTAGGTTGGAATATTTTTCTAGAACAATGCTTGTAAAGGTTTGATTGCATGAACAATTAACTCTCATAATGCTACTAATTCAAAGGAAAGGCTATAGTTATAAGTATTAGGGCACCAACGGATAATACCCAAAATATTCTTTTAATATCAATAGTCATCTTCCTATCAGTTTATTATGGTGTCTTTAGAAAAATAATTCAAATCCCTTATCAGTTACTACTTGTAAAAGTACTTGCTATTATACCCAAATCCTATCACCACCATGTGATAAGACCTTTGACTTACATGTTTGCCCTTAATCCCAGCACTTAGAGTGGAAACCCCATGTTGTTTGTCAATTCTACATGAAAATACTCACCACCACGCTTTCCCTATAAACCATGAGCGGTACCTTGCTCGCACCGCCTGCATCTTTCTCGAGGCTTCTAGATCATGAGCATTTTTAATATAAACCGCTCTGTCATAAGGGAATAAAAGTGGTACCCTAGGTAAAATGGGAAAAAGAGAAGTTTCTCGAGGCTTCTAGATCATGAGCTTCGTGTCCTCCCTTATCCCTATCATTGTGGGTCATTTGAGCTTGAGATCCCCCATCATAGGATCTTAGAGGCCACCTCATCCACAAATCTCTCAACCATTCCTATCCATTGAGCCTTATAAATACAAGCTCATGTCCATGGTTGAGGGGGGGAACTATAGAGGTATTGTTATGCTGTTGGATTGAACACTTGGCTCAAGCCATTGGAGAGCATAGAGAGAAAAGTTGGAGCTTATGGGGATGAAGTGTTTGTCTCATGGATATGCATGTCGACACTAAGGCTTAATTGGTTGTAAAATTCTCCATACATCTTAATGCAAAGATGATTTCTGTCCCACATTAATGTTGTTTTGATTTTGCATGTACATGTTGTTAGATTCCTTAGTCACTAACATGGATAAGTAGATGATTTTCTGGTAGCTTTGATGTGTTTGTGTGTTTGATCTGTTTGCAGGTACATAGGTTCACTATCGAAGTAGCATTCCAGGTGTCTACGACATCCAGGGAAGGTATTCATCCTTTGTCATTCACTCATTTGTTCTGGATCTGAACCATTCATACTAGAGGAACAACTTTTGTCGATAGAAGGTGCAATATTCCTAATTACAAATATGGTGACTCCGCTGGGGATTGATACGTATATCAGTTGATCTGATCTTCCTCAGTTCTTGAACTCTTGTCCGATTCTAGGCTCCATCTCCAGCTCTCTTCAATTAGATCTGCTATCTGACTCAATGAATTTTGGTTTGAAACTTTCAGATCTATTCAGATCTAAATTATTTTGACTTTTTATGCTCTTTTTTACTCTCAATCTATCATTTTTCACCTTGATGTGATATTTTTCTAACTTGATCTATCATTCTCCTTTGTGTTTTGGATATATACAGGGAACTGCTCTTATGCTATTGGCGAGAAGTGGTGCCACCGCTTGAACCTTGTTAGCAGCACGCAATGCCACCGCCTAAGTCCTGTTATCCAAAAGCGGTGCTCATCCAGAACCGCTCTATCAAGACCCCTCCAACGCGGTACCAGGTAGGCCTTATTCCAAGACCATTTTTTCTCATTTTTTATAAAAAAATTGAGTTGATTTGCTTTCAGCCCTGCACTGTCAGGCTTGTGTGTTAGAATATGATGCTTATGGTTTGAAATTTTGTGGTAAAATATCGGTTTGATTGAAGAATCCAAAATCTAGACTAGGCTTGTTGATTGTCCATTTTCTTCCATGCTTGTTGGTTGTCTTTGTGAAAGGATTTCCTTTTCAAAATCTTAGGTGTTAGAGAGCTCTCTTTTATTTCTGTTATATAGACTGAAAGAAAAATGTTTAATTAGCATCTTGGTTTCATTTTTTGTTCCCATAGAATACTTCTTTTTGCTTGTTTAAAAAAGAAATTTTTGACTGAGATTAGGTCATTACCATTAGTGAGCATAAGACATTGGATCTCTGATTGGCCTCACAAGCTCTCAAGTTCTCTATGTTATTTTGTCTCTTTTGCATTTATACTATCTCATCAAAATAAAAAAATATTATAGTTTTAAGTTATATCTATCTATGCTTTAAGAAAAATCGAAAAATAGAGTGCATATGCATATAGTGTGCTTCTTGTTTTTCTTTTAAGAAAAGAGACTCCTTCTCTTTTGATTGCTTTCAGAAAAGAGAAATGCGTTTGGAAAGTGCTTCTTGTCTTTGATTTTGTGTTCAAGGTTGTTGTTTGAAAATTTTTGGTTTTGAAGCAAAAGAAAATACTCTCTTTCCCTCCCAAAGGTAGGCATACCGAACGGTAAAGTGAAATATTTGCATATGCATATTGCATGGTTTTACTTTTTCTATCAAAACTCCATGCATTCACCTAACTGTCCACTTTAAAATTAACGGTAGTTATAGGTTAAAATTTGCATGAAAATTTGAGTGATAGGTTAGAGACGTGTTCAGGCATTGTTAAGCATAGGAGCCGTCGTTACTCATCAGGATTACATCCCGAAACTCACGTGGTTATTCCATGTACCGTCGGTATATCAAATGGCCTTTCACATACACTTGAGGTGTATAGAAAGGTACTTCACATACTCAATTGTATATCGAAAGGCCCCTTGTGTACAGTTATGCATTAGACAACATTACTACCGATTTGAGCTCCCATGTACCTTGCGTATATCGGGAGACCCCACTAGGATACCTTATCCATCTGAGGAAATCCTTTTAGCCATATTACTTGGAGCCATACACTGAAAACAACATTCGGGGAGATTACTATGCACGTACCCTTGAGGTATATCGCGAATGGCACCTTCTTGACAATCTTGGCGAGAATCCTGACTATCTGAACCCCTCCTGTCATTTGAAGTTTGCTTGTTTGACCTATAGCTTGAGTAGGGAAATTTTTGGTGTGTTTTCTAGTTTTTGAGACCCTAGGTTATATAGGAGCTGTACAAACTGGATGATCTAAGACAGTCCAGAAGAGTACAGGGATTGCCACCCGATTTTATTCCTGGTTCTGGAGAAAATCCAATGGAAGCTATTGCCCAAAGAGATGCTACCACCTCCCAAGTGGGAGATAATGTGGTTGCAGAAAGCAGAGGACCATATCCTTCACACTCACCTCCCTTGATCCAACAACCTTCTTGGGGTAATACTTCATTACATTCTCCCACAGAAGGTCCTGTTGATGATACTACCCGTCTGGATTATAGTCCCAATGCTCCATTTTGGGATACCTCTAAGAAGTTTCTCCAGATGAAGAAGAACATATACAATACCACGTAGCCATTCTCCATGCACAAGATATTGAAAGGAAAATAGATGACATATTGGGCACACCACCATCACGTTCCACAACTATTCCTGTGGGATATCATTCACTTGTTGATTTTATGAGACCCATTGAACCGATTATTGATCGCACAGTAACACCACACAACCCAAGTCAAAATACCAACCCCACCACCTCCCATATTATGTATGTTCCCAATCCTCCCAGGTCTTCCGCACCTGGGTCTCAACCTTCAATTCATGTTTTGTCATTACCTTCTAGTGCCGTGGGGAAACCCCCGACATGACCTATGTTATATGGCACCGAAATTGTATCTAGTTAAGGACAAACCTCTAGTATAGAGCAATCTATATTTTATGTCCCTCCCACCCACACTAATGTGGTTAATCCCCCATCTAGTTCAGGTCATCCCTTGGGGGCACAACCTGTAACCAATCAAACCTCTTGGGGTTATGGTTATACAACAAATCAAATACCTGTAGGAAACATTAATTATCCACCCAATCCTACAAGAATGCCTTATCCTAGAATTCCATATCTTAGTAATACTTTCACGCCATGGGGGAAACCTAACTGGTCCTACATGCCAGCTATGGGGGGGATACCCATACATACTACGGGAGGTGCCGAAGGACCACCTTATGGAGGTCATTTCCCTAGGGGGACTAATGGTCCTGGAGGGCCTGGTGGCTTTCCTCCTTATGGTCCTAATGGTCCTGGTGGTCCTAGGGGGCCTGGTGGATTTCCCCTTAATGGCCCTGGAGGGTCTGGTGGCCCTCCTCCTAGTGGTTCCGGAGGCTCTGGAGGTTTACCTCCTAGAGGCCTTGGAGGGTCTGGTGGTCTGCCTCTTGGTGGTCCCAATGGTCGCAATGGTCCTAGTGGTCCTAGAGGCCCTGGTGGTCCTAATAGTCCTGATCCCGAAAATCAACCCCCTGTGGGCGGATTTTCTGGTAGTTCTTCATCACAACAACCTGTTTATCAGTTTACTTATGGTCCTACTGGTAACTATATGCCATATCAATATTACTAGCATGTGCAACCTAACCATCAGTCACCTTTCCTAGCAACTTTGGACTTGCTTGATTTGTCCAAGTTGATTAATGACCCCATCCAACATAACCCCTCGTGGCCCCCCATTCCGGTAAAGTTACCATCAGACATTCCAAAGTTTGACGGGAAGCAAGGAGACGATCCAAAAAACCATGTCATGACATTCCATCTATGGTGCTCTTCAAACTTCCTCATGCATGATTTAGTTCAGATAAGACTCTTTAAGCGAACTTTGACCGGTACAACCGTGAAATGGTATATTGAACTTCCACAACATTCGTTTGTGGATTTTGGCTCGTTGGCAACTGTATTTCTTACACATTTTCAGCTTCCTATTCGTTATGAAATAGGTACTGTGTAATATCCCAAACTGATATTTTCCTATTTATGCATATACTGTAGATGGCTAATAGACTTACTCCTTAATAAAATAGGAAAGCAAACCCCTAACTTTGCATGCATGAAGTTGCATGCAAATATGTGCCCTAGAAAAATATTGAGATGCTATAAAATAGGAGAAATCAATGCATGTACATACCCGCATATAGATCAGATGATGGTGAATAGACTGGTCCCAGGATGCAAGGATTTTGCCTAAGGAATAAGGAGATACACCAAATTGTCCTCCATAGGTGAATGCGCCCTCCTCTCAAACTATATAAGCTCCAGAATAATAAATAAGTTGATGCTGCAAGCCCAGATGATGCGCACTAGGGTTATAATGCCCCTCTGATGATGTAGGAAGTAGCATGCAGAAGTTCTGAACCCTGTAGGTAGGAAAACGAATTGATTTGTCTCTGATCACGGTGACACAGTGTGACGATGAAACCCTCTGGCTGGATGAATAATCAACCTCCCAGAATAACTGTTGAATGTGCCCTGATGATGAACTAGTGCTGAACCTGGATGATCCAACCTGATGATGAACTAGGGCAGATAGATTTCGTTGCCAAAATACACTATTTAGTTGAGCATGCACTCAACCCCAACTTAGCTCGTCGAGCTCTCTAATTCAACTCCAGAAATCAATTATCGCATAAGTGACTTCTCCATTCACTTTATATTTCTTTTATAACTCTCAACTGTGAAAACCCTAACTTTTGACCTAATTAGGTCACTTTATCTTCTAATTTGTAGTTGACTTGCATGCATGCGCATGTAGACTTAATCGGGTGCATGCATCATGAAATAATGCCTAGATGTCACGCATGTAGGTGGCCTTTGGCTCTAGTGGTACTATTCGACCCAATGGTGATATAATATTGATTCCCTATATCTTCTATATATGGCATCAGTCTTCAGCTGATTCCTTGACGGTCAGTACCCGGTTGAACCTATAGGAATCACATAGGTTAGCAGGTTAGTCCTCAATGCCTAAGCAGAAGAGGACATTACAGTCCTCCCCGCTCGAATTCACTTGTCCTCAAGCAACTATAAAGCTGGGTGCTGTAATACCTTTTCTGCCTCTCAAGTAGCCTCCTCTATAGGCAAATCTTTCCACTGAACCAGGTAATCTCTGATGATTATGTTCCTCAGTTTCTACTCTCGCACCTCTAGGATGCGCTCCGAAATTAGAACCAATTTCCCCTCGTCATCAAGGGGAGGCAGCTTGAAAGATGTAACAATCTTTTGACCAACCACCTTCTTGAGATTGGAGACATGAAATACGTTGTGAATCTTGCTCTCTGGGGGTAGTTCTAGCTCATATGCTACCTCTCCGATATTTCGAATTATCTTGTATGGAACATAGAAACGAGGTTGGAGTTTTTCTGCTCCTTTCTTTTTAAGAGATGACTGTTAGTAAGGATGGAGGCGTAAATGAACGAAGTCTCCCACCTCAAAAATACGCTCAACTCTGTGCCTGTTTGCATATATCTTCTATTGATTCTGAGAAGCCTGTATGTTCTCCTTGAGTATCTTGAGGATATCTTAACCCTCCTGAATCCACTCCTTGGCCTCGGGGGCCCTGGTATTGCCAGATATCAGGTCTGCAAAAGTAGAAGCATCATACCCATACAGGACTCAGAAAGGGGTCATCCTAATGGTCATCTGGTAGGTGGTGTCTTAACAATGTTCATCCAAGTGTAACCATTTGATCCATGTCCTCTGCTGACCTGATACGAAATTTATCAAGTATCCCTCAATCCATTTATTAACAACCTCTGTCTACCCATCACTCTGCAGATGATAACTTGTGCTCATGGCTAACTCAGTCCCCACTAACCAGAAAATATCTTGCCAAAAGGCTACTGTGAATTTGTTGTCCCTGTCACTGACAATGGTCTTGGGTAACCCATGGAGTCTAAATACCTCTCTAAAAAATATTTTTGCTACCTATGCTACTAAATAATCTGATGATATGGCAAAGAAGTGAGCAAACTTAGTCAATCTATCCACTACTACGTACAAGCAGTCTCTGCCTTGGACCTTGGGCAGCCCAGTAATGAATTCCATGGAAATGATCTCCCATTTCTGCTCAGGAATAGGTAAGGGATGTAGTAAACCAGCTGGGTGGATGTGCTCTATTTTGTTTTTTTGGCACAAGCTGCACTCCCTCACATGTTGTATCACATCTTTCTTAAGGCCCTTCCATGAGAACCTTTCTCTAATCTGTCTGTAGGTATTGAGAAACCCCTAATGCCCTGCTAATGGTGAATCATGTGATGCATGTAACATTTTCTTCTTGAGGGGAGACTTTGGAACGAAGATTCTGTTTTTGTAGTATATGATATCATCAATGACCCTATACCTATCATCTTGAATATGTCCATCTAATAGCTCGCAAGAAAACTTATCTTTGGAGTACTCAACCAAAAGATGAGACCTCCAATCTCATGAGATGCTCATAAGGGATAAAGTAGTCGGTCGTCTAGAAAGTGCATCGACCACTACATTGCTCTTCCCCTTTACATACTCAATCTCGAATTCATAAGCCTGAATTTTACTTATCCATTTTTGTTGTCTCTCATTTATCTCTTTCTTCTCTAGGAAGTATTTCAGGTTGTTGTGATCTGTCTTAACCTTGAACCTGGCACCTACTAAGTACTGCCTAAACTTGGTTAGCACATGGAGGATAGCTAACATCTCTTTTTCATATATCGAATAGTGGCACTCATAGTCTTTGAGCTTCATGCTTTCAAATGCAATGGGGTGGTTGTTCTACATCAAAACTGCCCCAATTTCCTCTCCTGAAGCATCACATTCTAACACAAAGGATTGAGAAAAGTATGGTAAAGCTAATATTGTGCATTAACTCATTACCTCCTTCATTTTCTCAAATGTTTGTTGTGCTGCCTCTGACCAACTAAATGATCCCTTCTTCGTAAGATCTGTTAGGTGTGCAGTCATCTGTGAGAATCCGCTGACATACCTCCTGCAGTAGGTGCAAAGGCCCAAAAAGCCCCTTAGTTCTGTCACATTTTTAGGTGTAGGCCAATCCAAAATTTCCCGAATATTCTCTAAGTGCACCTGGACCCTATTGGCTCCTATCACATGTCCTAAGTACAACATCTCCTACATGTTGAACTCACACTTGGACATTTTGCAATATAGTGACTGCTCCTGTAGAATACCAAGTACTTCATCAAGATGTCTCAAATGTTCTTCCCAAGTTCGACTGTATATCAATATGTTGTCGAAGAATACCAGAATATATTTATGCAACTGTGTCCTGAAGATATGGTTCATGCACGATTGGAAAGTAGATGGTGCATTAGTGAGCCCAAATGGCATCACTAGAAACTCATAATGTCCATAGTGGCAATGAAAAGCGATCTTTGGAACATCCTATTCCTTGACCCGAATTTAATGATACCCTGAGCGGAGATCAATTTTGGAAAAGTACTTTTCCCCCTGTAGTTCATCCATTAACTCATCAATCCTAGGGATGGGATACCTATTCTTTATGGTCTTCTTATTCAGTGCCCTGTAATCAATGCACATGCGTAAGGTTCCATCCTTTTTCTTCACTAGCACTACTGAAGATGCAAAGGGACTAGAGGTAGGTTTGATGTATCCCAGCTTGAGTAGTTCCTTGATTGTACTCTCGATCTCATATTTATACCTCTTGGGGTTTCTGTAAGGAGTGGTGATAACTGCTTGGGTCCCCTCCTCTAACTCAATAATGTGCTCAAATCCCCTATCTAGAGGTCGACCTGCTAGAAGGTCTCTGAATACTACCTTGTGCTTATGTAGTAAGGCCTCTATATCTGCTGGATGTTGTGTGGCCTCATCTGGCGGTTTCCTGAAGGTAACCATACACTCTATAACCCACTCAATATCTCCCTGTCAGAGTACTACCTCCATCCTGTGTGATGTCACTGCTGTGGGAGGATAGGTATTCATCCCTCTCTATACCACCTTCTGTCCTTCTGCTCCTGTAAACTCCATCTCCATGGTCTGGTAATTTGTGGAATACTTCCCTATTGAATATAGCCACTGAAATCCTAGTACCACATTCATGTCAAGTACATATACCACATAGAATGTCTCTATCACTATATAATTCCCAAGCATTACCTTTAATTTAGGAATTCTCTGACTACACTCCATAGTGTGAATTGTTGCTGCTATCAAAAACCCATCAAAGCTCTTAGTTTGAATGTCTCTCTTTTCAACCCATGCAACATCAATAAAGTTGTGGGATGCCCCACCATCTATCAGTATTCCCACTCTGTGGCCCTGTATAGTACCTCTGATCCGAAGAGTGTGGAATCTAGGAACCCCTGTCATGGTAGCAATGGTACCTCCTGAGGCCTGTCCCTCAAAAAAATATCTCTGTTGTCTCTCCCTACTCCTAATCTTGGTAATCCTCATCCTCCTCACTATCAGAATAAGCCGCTATGTAGTAGGCCTTTCCTTTTCCTGAACATATTTGACCTGGTATCCATGGTTCCTGGCAAGTGAAACATAACTTTTTTCTTCGAAGGTCTTGTCGGGTGTCATTGTCCATCCATTATTTCTTGGGCCATGGTTTCCTTTCTTTGTCTTTAATAGGAACATTGGTCCTAGGAGGAAACCTATTTTTGGGCACTATAGCCTGCAAGTCTCTAGTCTGTCTGATGGCATCTGCTAGGGTGGTGGGCCTATAAGACTTGACCCATCCCTGTAAGGGTTCAGTGAGAGCCTCAGTGAACAACATAATCAACCTGCTCTCTGATATATCTATGACCATGACTGCTATCCTTTGAAACTCAGAAATAAAAGCATATGCACTCCCTGTATACTTGAGCTATGCCAGCTCCCTAAAGTGTACCTCTATATCCTTCCGATCAAACCGCTCAATGAGCCTCTGTGTAAAATCTGTCTATGAGGTGATGGTGTTGTGACCTAGTGTCACTAGCCCATGGTACCACCACTCATGTGCTTCTCCATCCAAATGCAAAGTAGCCAATTTAATGGCATCTATCTCAATCATGGGGTTGAGCTGGAAGTATGTATCCAACTTCTGCACCCAATTCCTAGCTGGGCCACCTCGGATGCCCTCAAAGTTAGGGATAGTCAGTTTCCCTACGGTGCTCTGCAACTCATAGTTCTGGGTGGATAGCCTATTGTAAGCTTTGGGTTTGTTCTTACTTTTAAAGTGGCAGAAGTTAGTGAAGGTCATTTTTGAATGGAAGTCATATCCTAAAGCCCTATATTCTCTCAGATAGGCACTCATGGGTTCTTTTGGTTCTGCTTGTGCTAGAGGCACTGTAGCTGGACTATCTAAGAATCGAGGCATGGTAGGTCGGAAAGGCTTGTATATATGGGGATGGATTTTCATGTTGGTATGTAAGTGCTCCCTACTACTGCTGGTGAATACCCTAACACTGTTGGGAAATAAGGCACTGTGTGGGGTGGGCCCATTCTTCTTAGTCATTTGCCTCAAGGTGCTCATCATTTCTTTTTGCCTAGTGGTGAGTTCTTTTATGGCTGATATGAGACTATTGAAAGATATTTTATCATCATCAACCATTGTTTCTTTGCATTTTTCAAACTGATACTCTCTGTTTCCCAAATCTATGTCCTCTAACTCCTCTTCTATGTCTCTATACCTTTGTCTATTGTGAGTAATGTTGTATGGGTCTCCTAGATTCATTTATGATTTTTGCATGCCCACAGGTGGCAAGGAAAATAGCTCTGATACCACTGTAGTATCCCAAACTGATATTTTCTTGTTTATGTGTATACTGTAGATGGCTAATAGATTTACTCCTTAATTAAATATGAAAGAAAACCCCGAACTTTGCATGCATGCAGTTGCATGAAAATATGTGCCCTAGAAAAATATTGAGATGCTATAAAATAGGAGAAATCAATGCATGTACATATCAGTATATAGATCAGTTGATGGTGAAGAGACTGGTCCCAGCATGCAAGGATTCTACTGGAGGAATAAGGAGATACACCAAATCGTCCTCCACAGGTGAATGCGCCCTCCTCTCAAACTATATAATTAAGCTCCAAAATAATCAATAAGCTGCTGCTGGAAGCTCAGATGATGTGCACTAGGGTTATAATACCCCTCTGATGATGATGGAAGTAACATGCACAAGTTCTGAATCCTGTAGGTAGGAAAACAAATTGCTTTGTCTCTAATCATGGTGACATAGTGTGACGGTGAAACCCTCTAGCTAGATGAATAATCAACCTCCCAGAATAACTGCTGAATGTAACCTAATGATGAACTAGGGCAGATAGATTTTGTTGCCGAAATACACCAATTAGCTGAGCATGCGCTCAACCCCAACTTAGCTCGCTGAGATCTCCAATTTGACTCCACAAATCAATTATCACATAAGTGACTTCTCCATTCACTTTATCTTTCTTTTATAACTCTCAACTATGAAAACCCTAACTTTTGACCTAATTACATCACTTTATCTTCTAATTTGTAGTTGACTTGCATGCATGCTCATGGAGACTTAATCGGGTGCATGCATGATTAAATAATGCATGGATGTCATGCATGTAGGTGGCCTTTGGCTCTATTCGCCCTCTTCGACCCAATGGTGATATAATATTGATGCCCTAGATCTTCTATATATGGCATCAGTCTTCGGATGATTCCTTAACTGTCAGTACCCAATCAAACCTATAGGAATCACATAGGTTAGCAGGTTGTTCCGCAATGCCTAAGTAGAAGAGGACATTACATACTGATATCTTAACTTCTCTGCGACAGAACACATCCACCCACATATCCGATCATATCCATGAGTGGAGAAGGCAGAGAAGACTTATTAAGGCTCCTATTCCAGATTAGTTATTAGCTGATTGGTTTACCAAATCTTTGTTGCCTCTGATTACCTGAGAAGTGGCTATGGGTGGTGTCGGTACTGAAGAGCAAGCCATTAGTCGAGCCCAGTATCTGGAATTAGTGTATTCCTAGTCCGGTACTTTGTATGACTTGATTCCTCAAGCTCCTCGCCCAAGCACCAATCCTGCAAAGCCACCAGTAGAAGTCCCTGTTGATGGGATTGTTGGTTCAATCCAGTCCTCGTCAGCAGCAAAACCTACCAAGAAACCTCAGACTACCACCCCTACACATTCGAATCCCAAGGTTTCTACCAAGGTTAATTCTATCTAGAGTATTCAAACCTCTGGCAATAATAAAAAGAAAGGTAAAAATAAAAATAAAAAACATGGAAACCAATTGGAGAACCCAAAACCAACCAACAATGATAATGATAAAGGGAAAAGAAAAGAAAAATATCCATGTCTACTATGCGGAGGTGACCATTTCGCAAAAGAGTGTCCCCGCCGGGATGAAATCACCCAATTTTTGAAAACAAATCCCGCACCCGTAGTTCTCATGGATCCTTTTCCCTCTCAACAACAATTGATAGACCACATGTCTAATAAAGGAAACTCTAGTTCATCAGAGGAAATTCGTATGATGTCCTTGGATACCATTAGTATGCAAACTCAAAGTCAGAATTATGACAAACCCACAGATAAGAAAGAATACCATTCCTCTTCAGGGAAAGCTCTTTCTACTGGTTCTCCCAAATCCTCGTCTATTGTCCCCCTAACCATCGAGAAGCCTACTCTCGATATGATTTTGCGTCCACCGAAGAGTACTCTTAGAAAGGTTGTTTTTAACCCTGATGCCCAAGCTGCTCAATTTTATAATGTAGTTGAAGATCTCACTCTGTCTCCATGTGCAATGTCTACCTTGGAAGTGCTTCAAATTTTTCCTACACAACACAAAAACCTATTAACTGTGTTAGGAGCTTTAGACCCAGACAATTCTAATTTAATTCAATTCAATGCCCAAGCTGCTCAATTTTATAATGTAGTTGAAGATCTCACTCTATCTCCATGTGCAATGTCTACCTTGGAAGTGCTCCAAAGTTTTCCTACACAACACAAAAACCTATTAACTGTGTTAGGAGCTTTAGACCCAGACAATTCTAATTTAATTCAATTCAATTTCAAGAACTATAAGTCTAGACTACCTCACAAACTTTCTTTCCAAATCATCACGAAAGTAGTCGGAAAGAAAGTCTTTTGGACTGTCTTAGACAAAGGAGCTTCGACTTCGGTTTTGTCTCTATCTTGTTGGAAATATATCGGCTCTCCTGAGCTTGTAACATCACCTATTATTATGAAAGCATTTGACGGATGAGGTTTCCAGCCCCACGGTAACATCACTCAGACAAATCCAATCGACATATCAGCCAATCCTGGTACCATCGAGCATGTTCATGTTGGGCAGAATTGCTCGACAGATGAATCTGAAGCATACAAGGCACTTTTCAAAGAATTTCATGATATTTTTGCCTGGTCTTATGAATAAATTTCAGGAATAGACCCATCCATTGTGGTCCATGAAATTAAAACCTATCCTATGACTAAACATGTCAAGCAAAAAATAAGGCAATTCCATCCACGGAAGGTCGTAGCTATTAAAGCTGAGATAGAGAAACTTCTCAAAGCTGGGTTTATTTGTCCCATACCCCTGACAGAATGGGTATCGAACATTTTCCCTGTCAATAAAAAGAAGGGCACCATTAGAGTCTGTATCTATTTTAGAAACTTGAATAAATCTTGTCCCAATGACAACTTTCCTACTCCACATATCGATCAGATTATCAACAACTGTGCTGGAAGTGTCATCTTCTCATTTATGGATGGATTTTCTGGCTAATCTGATTGAGATATTACCCACCGATTAGCACAAGATGGCATTAATTTTCCCATGAGGAACCTTTGCATATAAGAAGTTAACTTTTGTCTTGAAAACCACTGGAGCCACTTTCCAGCGTCCGATGTCCTATGCGTTTCATGATATTAAACATATTGTTGAACCGTACCTTGATGACCTCCCTGCTCATTCACAATGATGGGAGGACCACCCTGGTCATCTTAGAGATATTTTCCTAAGATGTCGTCATTATAATATACGGCTCAATCCGCATAAATGTGTTTGCATTGAGATGAGACGTCTATTAGGTTTTGTGGTCTCTAAGGATGGCATTCAGATAGACCCTTTGAAAATTGTCATCATTTTAGCTCTACTAGCCCCAGCAATCTTCTCAAACTCCAAATTTTGCAAGGGAAGGGAAACTTTCTTCGCGGTTTCATGTGTAATTTTGCATAGAAAATGCATGGTTATATGCATCTCCTCAAGAAGGACACTCCGTTATTCTAGGATGACCAAGCCCAACACGCCTTTGATAATCTCAAACATGCTCTGACTCATTCACCTGTGATACACCCCACAGATTATTCAAAGGACTTTCTCGTGTTTATTGTTGCCTCCGCTACTACAATCGCTATGGTTTTGGTGCAGGAAAATCCCAATGGTCAGGAGCACGTGATTTACTATGCTAGTAAGAATCTTATGGATTCTAAAACCCGATATTCACGTGTGGAGAAGTTAGCATTGGCCATGGTCATTGTTGTACAAAAATGTTGTCACTACATTTTGCTCCGCACCACCACTATATTGGCGGGCCAAAACCCGATGTATTACATCCTAAATCGTTAGGTGCTCGGGGACAATCACTCCCGATGGATAGTCATACTACAGAAGTTTGATCTAGAATTTGCCAAAGCCACATCAAAAAAATCCTTGGTCTTTGCTGAGCTCATGTGTGATCATCCCTGTGCTTCGATGGAATATGAGCCCAATGATTCATTTCCCGATGAATTTTTGTTCCTGATAAGCAATACAGACCCATGGTATGGAGATATTCTTATTTATCTCCAAACACAAAGATTTCAGCCAAATCTATCCCGTGACGATTGCCACTGTATCCGTCACCACGTGAAATACTACCTCATCCTGAATGATACCTTGTATAGACATGCGATTAATTCTATTCTCCGGCGATGCCTCACCCATGAGGAAGCTGAACATGTGTTGAATGATTGCCACTCTGGAGCATGTGGCGGTCATTTATCTAGGATGGTTACAGCCCAGAAAAACCTTCACGCTGGCTATTTCTAACCTTCAGTCTTTAAAGACTGTCATGAGGCTTTTAAGAAATGCCCACCTTGTCAATATTTTTATCCCAAAAAGTGCTCACATCCTGCTCTGCTACACCCTGTCATTGTCGTTGGCCCATTTTCCAAATGGGGGATTGATTATATGCATTGTAAGCCTACCTCGGTCGGGGGGCATGGTTACATCATCATAGCTGTTGACTATTTTACAAAATGGGCTGAGGCCATGCCTACATATGCAGAAGATGGTAAGACTACCTCTCTCTTCCTATTCAATCATATCATAGCTAGATTTGGAGTCCCGTAGTCCATTGTTACTAATCACGGATCACATTTCTGTAATCAAATGATGGAGGAACTAAGTGCCAAGCTAGGTTTTCACCATGAAAACTCTATGCCATATTATACACAAGATAATGGTCAGGTAGAGGCCATTAACAAAGTATTGAAAACTAGGCTTCGTCGAATGGTTGGAGATCATAAATCCCACTGGAACCACATCCTTTTCTCCGCTCTTTGGGATTACAAGACTTCAGTGAAAATAGCTACTGGTTTCACACCTTTCCAGCTTGTCTATGGACTCGAAGCTGTCTTACTGATTCAATGTCAGATTCCATCCTTACAACTTGCCGTCGAACTTCTCCCAGACACTTCCATAGAGGAAGAGAGATTTTTGTACTTGAACAACCTTGCCGAGACTCGGAGAGATGCTGCCTTGGCTAATGAGGCACATAAAAAATGCGTCAAGGCACAGTATGATAAATCCATCCAACCTAGTGCCTTTAATGAGGGTGACCTAGTTTTGACTTACGACCTAAGATATGATAAACTAGGGAAAGGAAAGTTCGATCCCATGTTGTACAGTCCTTTCATCATTTCTAAAGTTTTAGAGAAAGGGGCCTATGAGCTTGTTGACTACGATGGAATCCCTTTAGGGAAACCTCGCAATGGGTTGTACCTGAAGAGGTACTATTCCTAGGTCTTTCTTGGATAGTATCTTGTACATATGTATATCGCTTGACTTTCAGTGTGATTTTAGTATTTTCAATATGGTTTTGAGTTTAGTGTCCGCATCTGTTTATACCATGTTTTGGTCATGCCGAGCAAATGGCTTTCTATGGCTTCACTGATGGTGCTTTCCGACACACCTTGAATCTTGCCTCAATTGCTTGGGTCCTCTATTCCCCAGCTGAAGATTTGGTCAGTTCAGGAGCGGTTTGTATTGGTCTCACTACCAACAACATCATTGAGTATCGAGCAATCATAGGTCTTTTGATTGAAGCTATCTCCCAAGATGTTCGCAATCTGGTAGTCTTGATGGACTCACAACTCATGGTTTGTCATCTAAACCATGTTTATACCATTAGAAATCCTATACTTCTCTGCCTATTTCGGAGGGTATGCTTGTTAGAAAGGTCATTTGAAACCATCACTTATAGGCATATCCCTAGGGAACATAATGTAGTTGCTAACTCATTAGCTAATTACATCCTAGATTGGCATATTTCCCATTCATGACGTTAAAATCAAACATGGTTCATTGTAAATAAACAATTAAAGAAACATAAAATTCATGTAAAATACATCCACCATTTGAGACATATAAACACCAGGTAAAAGTCTGTATATATATATATATATGAACATGTTTACAAAAATTAGGTCACGAGACCTAATCTAAAGCACGTAGTCTTTCAGGAAAAAAACACCATACAAAATCCTGAAGCTATCAGCTTTCAGTTGATGTCTCATGCATACAACGTCTAGTGATGCTCATGGTAGCACATCACTGCCCAGGATACTCTACATAGCAGTCTACTAAACCAACCCGTAATCCTGCTATAGGTCTCTGATACCTCAGAGGGAGGTCATCAATGGAAGCATTAGGGATGTCTAAGGTCAACCTCTCCAGTTTTTCCTCTAACTCCTCAGTCACATCATCACCCTGTGGTACAAAGTAGGCTCCATCTTGTCTATCCAATGGGGGATCTCCCCCAGGTTGTGTTGCTCCAACGTCTGCATGAAAATATTCAGGTCTCGTTACTTAATATAAAAAATATAATACATTAAAAAACATAAAAACACTATTTCCATTTTATGGTTTCTTGCTTCTTACCGATGTCACCCCACTGTCCACCAGGTGGGAGCGATAGGTCAGGGTCTCCGCTGAAGTCTATACCTGCATAAGCATAATCCTCCACCATGAGGATTTGATCTCTGAGCCATCTAAAGAATGGGTCACCGAAATTCACCTTCCCCATACCCACTCCAGTACGGGCCATAATCCGAACCCACCTTTGCATTCGAGGGTCCTACGCTCTAAGCTCTGTAAAGACCACCTAGGGTCTCATCTGTGGTACCCGCTTGAAGAGAAAGAAAGCTAGAATGGAACCAAAACCAAACTACTTCAGTTCCCCCTACCAACACTTAGTCAGTTGGTCCTTGAATATCAAAAGCAGGGCTTCCACCCAGTTGAATACTGTAGGTGCCATGGCCTCTATGGCATAAAGCATGTGTGCCCTAGAAGCCTGGTGCACTCCCTGGCTTCCCACCACTCTCTACATCATAAACAAGACAGTTCGTAGAGGTATGTCCATTACTACCTTTATGGGTATTTTCTTCCCCAATGTCCTCGTCCCTGGGATACAGTGACGGTCTATCAACTCTTGTGTGGTAATATCCCCTCCTCGGGAACCTATCGGTGAGATGGGGGCACCCTGTCTCGAAATCCCAGTCAAGAAGTAGATATCCTCTACCTCTATTGTCAGAATATGAGACCCAACCTCAAAGTGTTGTTGCTCTGGATTCCACATCCAGAGTATATGCTCAAGCAACCGCTCGTGTGATACCATGCTGGGAGTCCGAAAGAATTTTAGGAGTCCACAGTCTCGTAATGCGGCTATGCATCCCACATTCCGGTGAAAGCATCATTGTTATCATGTTGTCTTTCCTTCCATATCACCATTTTTGATCTGCAAGAGGCTGCCAAAAACAATCATAACGCCTATTAGAATCACTCTTAATCATTTAAATCCAAAGAAATGATCTAGTTTTGCTTATGTTAACAATTTTAAACCTTCATGGCCAGCACCGCCTATGCGCCATTAAAGACAGGCAGTGGCACCGCCTGTGTGCTTTGTTTTCAGCATAGTTCTAGTGAGGTACCACGTATCCCGTAAGGGATAAGCGCGGTGCCTGTTCCCATGGTTTTAGGGCTTGCCATACAAGCCCAAAACACCATCCAAAATCAAAATTGAGACTATGAAAAGGAAGAGTAGGGTTTGAACTATTACCTGGAACTGACGGTGCTCGAATCCAATGGTGAAAATTCTCGATATCAGCAACTGAAGATATGACTAGGAAAGTGCTCCAAATTCTCTCCACTATTGGCAAATAGTCAAATGATTTGATTTTTCACTATTTACATGACTTTTATACACATTTTCTGGGTTTGACATGCTATAGTTTTGATTTAAAATCACTTATTACTCGAAATTTATCTATTGTAATCCCTTAATGTAGTTATTGGTGCATTTAACACTTGTTTTATGTCGTTGCATGATAGAAGAACAGTAGCAGTAAAGTCTTGGGAGTTCATTTTTTACTTTTTCGTACTACCATGAAATGAAAAAGGTCGTTGAGCGTTTATTACAACACTTTGATCATGCTCTCGAAACTCAGTATCAAAGGTCCGAGTCCGTTTCTGATTCTTTTCAGGCTCGTAAAACCTCTCATAGTGAAAAAAGACCTAATGGAGTCTTCTTTAAACTCTTTTTGGGCTCCTTAAATACAAAAAGATCATCGAGCGATCTTGTCTTCTTCACACTCGTTAAAGCATTTTAAGAGTCATCTCTTTGATAGTAGGTTATCTCTTTTTCGGTTCGGATAGACTATTTACGAAAAAGGAACACTCCAACCAACCATGACTGGAAGAGTTCTATAAGGTATGATTTTACACTTTCTCAGGCCTTAGGGACTAAATCATACGAAAAAGGACCCTTTGGAGTCTTCTTCCGTGGTCATTCAGACTCTCTAAACATGAATGACACCGAGTTTTCTTTCATTAGACTTGTTAAATTAAACATTGAGAGACCCGTTTTTGGGAACGAACCCCTCCTCTCTCAGGTTCATAAAACATATAAGTTTGGACTTGTCTTCAGACAAGCTATACTGAGTGTTTGTTACCCTCTTTGAACTCGTAAAACCGAAAAGAGGCACTCATCGATCATGATGGGGAAAATGGGAAGGGAATCATTTTTGCAAATAAATGGTAGTTTGTCGTTACCTTTGAACATGGCACTTGTCTGCATATCATTTCAATCAGTTGAGTATTCAGCTAATCTCTGTGACGATCCACTTTCATGAGTCATGCCACTCGTTTGAGTCTTTTGAAAGAATGCATTGTCCACTGTCGCATCATGTATTTGTCCCGTTTAGTCATGCGGCCAAGTCTCTTGTCGTGCCACCCGATGTTCAAAGGGAAGTTGAAGAAGTTTTTTTCTCTGCAGTCAAAATGGTCTCTGTGTCAGTACTTTTGAGTCAATCCTATGGTTACTTCATTTACATCATTCCAAAACTATGTTCCGAGTTTCGTGTCGTCGATGTGGGACTCATCATGGCCCTCTTTCGACGAGACTATCCCCATCAACATCAGCTCATCATCCGGGAAATAGTCTTAGAAACAAAAAACTTAGTACCTTGAGATCTATATGCCTTAATGATAGATTCTCTCGCTCTCGACATAGGTTCACATCATCGACCTTTGATTGATAGAATCGACTGGGTGTTCGACATCAGAACACATATTCACAATCAATAGATTGTACTAGGGTACCTTGGGAATCATTGACATCAATGGTGATCTCCCTCGCACTTGTTAATGCTTCACATCATTGGCTGGCAATCAAGTGGTTTCTACCATGTTCGACTTCAGATCATTGTAATCACATGGATAGAATCATACTTTGTGGAATATGAGATGAACACCCTGGGTATTTGTTTAGCACTCATTGCTTTTCCCTAGGTTGCGATGGAGTTTTGTATATCTAGCATGGATCCACATTTGTATGGTCATGGCTATGCTCAAATTTGCGTCTGTATGACATAGATCTACATTGTATGTCTAGTAGCTATTTCCAAGTTTGAGTCCTCTATCACATGGATCTATGTTTTATTCTAGTAGCCATGCTTTTTTATTCCTCCCATGGATCTACCTTGTATTGGTCTGTAGCCATGAGTTGGTTACTTGTGTCTATGAGTCAAAAATATTGATGTACTACAGATGCCTACTTGACAACATGCTTTTATCGAGCTGACATTTTCACCTTGAAGCGACAACTTGTTCTCTCAAAGCTCTCATTTATCATATCGCTCTAAGACTCACGCTTTGGGGGGCATTCTGTTATACCCAAATCCTATCACCACCATGTGATAATACCTTTGAATTACATGTTTTCCCTTAATCCCAATACTTAGAGTGGAAACCCCATGTTGTTTGTCAATTCTACATGAAAATACTCAGCACCATGCTTTCCCTGTAAACCATGAGTGGTACCTTGATCGCACTACCTGCATCTTGTTTACCATAAGCGGTGCCACCGCCTGTGGCCTTTGGTCCATAAGTGTTTCTAAACTAAACCGCTCTGTCATAAGAGAAGAAAAGTGGTACCCTAGGTAAAATGGGAAAAAGAGAAGTTTCTTGAGGCTTGTAGATCATGAACCTCATGTCCTCCCTTATCCCTATCATTGTGGGTCAGTTGAGTTCGATATCCCCCATCATAGGATCTTAGAGGCCACCTCATCCATAAATCTCTCAACCATTCCTATCCATTGAGCCTTATAAATACAAGCTCATGTCCATGGTTGAGGGGAGAACTATAGAGGTATTGTTATGATGTTGGATTGACCACTTGGCTCAAGCCATTGGAGAGCATAGAGAGAAAAGTTGGAGATTATGGGGATGAAGTGTTTGTCTCATGGATATGCATGTTGACACTAAGGCTTAATTGGTTTTAAAATTCTCCATACATATTAATGCAAAGATGATTTCCGTCCCACAATACTGTTGTTTTGATTTCGCATGTACATGTTGTTAGATTCCTTAGTCACTAACATGGATAAGTAGATGATTTTCTGGTATCTTTGATGTGTTTGCGTGTTTGATCTATTTGCAGGTACACAGGTTCACTATCGAAGTAGCATTCCAGGTGTCTACGACATCCAGGGAAGGTCTTCATCCTTTGTCGTTCACTCATTTGTTCTGGATCTGAACCATTCAGACCATAGGAACAGCTTATGTCCACAGAAGGTGAAATATTCCATGTTACACTTGCCCAATCAAGTGTAAATCCAAATCAAAGTATTCTAGCATACTTATGGTCTCATAAGAAAAACATTCCGAGGTAATACTAATTGATATGAAATATGTATAAACAAGGGAACATGGATCTGAAAAATAACAGGTATTAAACATACAACAAAAATTACATCTTGGTATAACTTGACAAAAAGTTTCAGTCATTTCACATAATGCAAAAAAAAATAGCATGAATTCCCTTTTCCAGATATTCTGATTTGTTCCTGTACATAGAATATACCTACAAAAATTTAGAAAAGCTTAAAAAACAATATAAAAACACTCTTGTACATATTTACAGAGAAAATATCAATCAACTATTATTCAGGAGGAAGGAGGTGAAGAAACTATTTCTCCACTTACTAACTCTAAATCATATTGGTGGGCTAGACCTTGAATAAATACTTGATTGGTTATGGGTTTATGATATACCTTTAGGCGGTTCCCATTCACCACAAAAGTTACCTATTCATCGTCAATTGTCCTTATTTTCACATAACCATTATCAAAGACAGGTATGGTTTCATATGGTCCCATCCATCTGGCTATGAGCTTACCTTTAAAATTCTTGAACTTTAAATCAAATAGCAGGGCCCAACCACCCTCCTAAAAATTGTTTTCTTTAAAAACTTATCATGCCACTTAACACTCTGATTATGAACCAAAATATTCCTTTGAATAGAATCCTATCTGATCTTGTCCAATTCATTTAATTGTTTCAGCATTTGTTTCTGGGCCTCATCTAAATTCATTCCTAATTATGCAGTAGTTCAGAAAGAATTTACTTGGAATTCTATAGGAAGTAACACTTGCTTCCCATAAACCAATTCATATGGGGTATTCTCTGTAGTATTTCTCCATGTAATTCTATAGTCCCATAAAGCCTCTAGGATCCTTTTGACCCAGTCTTTATGGTGCGTTTGTATAGTTTTGGTAAGGATGGATTCCAAAACTTTATTTGTTTACTCTATCTGCCCATTAGATTGGGGATGGTATAGAGAGGACTTACAATTTTTAATCCCATATTATTTTGTTAATTCCTTCATATATTTTGAAACAAATTGTGCTCCATTTCCAACCACAATTTCATGAGGGACACCAAAACAAGTAAAAATGTCCTCTTAAATAAATTCTATGACTACGTTCTCATTTTCCCTCAACAAATCCTTCGCCTCTACCCATTTAGTCACGTAATCAGTACAAACTAGGATATACTTCTTTTTTTGTGACATAGGTGAGATTGGTCCAACGAAATAAAAGCCCCATTTTTCAAATGGTTCGATCATTACCTATGCTTACAAAGGCATTTCATCAAAGGTTGTAGGTATCCCCATTAGTTGGCAACTGTCACAACTCCTTACATACTTTGCAACATCTTTAAATAGTGTGGGCCAATAGTAGCCCCGATGTAACAACTTATAGGCTATGCATTTATCTGAGAAATGACCTCCACAAGGCCCATCATGATAGTCCTGAAGGATGTCATACATCTCATCTTCCCTTGTGCACTTTCGAATGATTAGATCTGGACCTGTTCGGAATAGATCATTACCTTCCCATGAGTAATTGGCACTTTGTTGAATAATTCTTTTCTTCTCGTGTTTTGATAAATGAACTGGTATCTTACCTATGGCCAAATAGTTGGCTATATCTACAAACCAAGGAATTTTAACAGCAATAGCAAAAAAATGTTTGTCAGGAAAATCATCATTTACAGGAATATCTTCACCATCGTGAGTAAGTCAGGAAAGAAAGTCTGCAACTAGGTTTTCTTTCCCAGGATTATCAATAATTGTAATGTTAAATTCTTGCAGTAATAAAATACATCTGTCACCCTGCCACTACTTATAGATTTATTCATTAAGAACCTAATAGCAGAATGATTAGTATGAAGAAAAACATCATAACCAATAATGTAATGTCTAAATTTATTAATAGCATGAACTACTGCTAAGAATTCTTTTTCAATCACTGTGTAATTCAATTCAGCTGGTGTTAAGTTTATGCTGATACAATAGATGGCATATTAATATTGATTCTCCTTTTGTCTAAGGACCCCCTTAAGGAAGTTTCATATGCATTAGTATATATATGAAAAGGAAAGGACCAGTTTGGTCCTCTTAAAACTGGTGCTGAAGACAATTCTTTTTTAAGAGTTTCAAAAGCAAACTGATAGTATTGATCCCAACAAAAATTAACATCTTTAACCAGCAATTTAAATAATGGAGCTTCTATCTTAGCAAAGTTCACAATAAATCTATGATAATAGTCAGCATGCCCTTAAAAACTCCTGATTTCCTTTTTGTTTTGGGAGGATTCAGGATGGTAATGTTATCAATTTTAGTAGGGTCCACCTTAATACCCTTCGAATAAATATGATGTCCTAAGCCTATACCTTTAGTTAATAACATTTTTCATTTTTTATAACTTAAGGAAAGTTTTGTTTCATGACACCTAGTTAAAACCTTCTCCAAATTTTGAAGGGCTTCTTCAAAGTTGTTTCCATAAACTGTAAAGTCATGCATGTAGATGTCAGCACAATCATGAATTAGGTCATCCATAATTCCCAATACTGCTCTTTGCAAAGTAGCAGGGACATTACAGAGTCCAAAGTGTAACACCTTGTAGGAATATTTCCCCCATGGACAGGTAAAAGTAGTTTTCTCCAGGTCTTCGAGAGCTATCCTTATCTGATTGTATCCATTGTATCCATCCAAAAATAAAAAATATTTTTTTCTCGACAAAGTGTCTAAAACCTGATCTATAAAGGGAAGGGGAAAATAATCTCTCAAAGTTTCTTTGTTAAGCTCAAAGAAATCTCTGCATATTCTCCATTTTTCTCTTTTTTGGGGGGCAACTACCAGAGGGGAAACCCATTTACTATCAGAAATGGGGTAAATGAAATCTGCATCAAGTAGTTTCTATAGTTCATCCTTCACAATATCCTTTAAAATGGGACTCAATCTCCTCTGTGCTTGTCTTACTGGTCAGATATTATCCTCATTGTAGATGTGATGAATAGAAGTGTCAGGATGTATTCCCCTCATATCTTTATAGGTCCAAGCAAATGCTCATGACTGTTCCTGCAATACATGGACTAATTGGTCCTATTGGTCTTGACTTAATATAGCATTAATTATTAAAGACTTCCCAGGACTAACTTCAATTGGAACTATGAAAGATTCCATTTTCTCATCCACAAAAAGGACTACTAATATATAGATATATTTACTTGATCAAAATGTTCTTGAAAATATTCTATGAGGAAATAATCAAATTCAAAAAAAGAGTGAGGAAAATCAATGCTAGTGGTAGCAGAAATAAATTGATCTAAAATATTGTCCTCTCTTTGTTATTCTAACCCCCTAGATTGACTGATAGACAGCAATGGTTGTTCAACTTCCTCATCTCCATACGGGTTTTCCAGCCATAAAATTTCTGCCACTGGTTGGGCTAGTGGATACATGATAAGATTTTGCAGAGAAGGGCCATTTGATATTGTTAAAATCCCTTCCCTACACCCTATAAAAGAATTATATGCTGCAAGCCAAGGCCTTCCTAGGATGATAGAATGTTGTTTGGTAGGATCCTTATTTTGAAGAACTAGAAATTCCACTAGGTATTCCCAGGAGGCCACGGTAACAATGATGTCATCAAGCACCCTATAGGTTTTATAGTGCTTTTCTCTGCTAGCTCCAAAATTGTTGTAGTTAACAAAATTGTTGTAGTAAGTCTGAGAATGTTATTTAATTGTAATACCTTCAAAGTGGACATGGACATCATGTTAATTGTCAATCCCAAATAAATTAATGCATTTCCTATGGAAACATTATTAATAGATACAGTTAGAATATTATTTCCAGGATTTGCAAACTTTGGAAGTAGGGGTTGATCTTATATATAATCAGATAGTTTTCCTACCACATGTATAACTAGTGGATATTTGTGTTTTCTTCATAGTTTATTTAAAAATATTTCTTTGAAAATATTTGAGTAAATGGGAACATCCATGATAGCTTGAAGTAAAGGGATTCGAATGCAGACATTCCTTATTCCATTTTCAAAATCAAATTGAGGTCTTACCATAGGTTTTTCGATGGCCAGCCTCTCTGGATATGGAGGAATTCCTGATGTCTATGGTTGAGGTGTATGTTGTATTTTGGCTGTGTGATTATTGTCCAATATACTGGGATTTACTTCTTCTGGATGGTTCTCCCCATTTAGTTCCTCAAATTCTTCTTGGATAGCAATAGCAGGGTGTTCCATATTTACAGTCCTCCCTGACCTGAGTTGTATATCGTGGATTTGTATCACATTGATAGAAAATGTTTGGGAATGTGGTACCTCAACATTGTTAATATGTTGAGTAACCCTGTTGTTTGGGTTTGGAATAGGTTAGGTAGGTAGTAAGGTAGGTCGAGGAGTATTTACATTATGGTATTGTTGAGGAATCTGTGGAGTTGGTAGCAATGGTGGTGTAAAACCAGGTAGCAACTATTGGGAATTAGGTGGATATGGAGAGTTAAAAGGAACATGTTGTGGTACTTGTGGCTGCATGCCACCATAACCCTATCCCCTCCAACCCTGTTTCCAAGGCTAGTTTTGTGCAGGTTCAGTTTTCCAATTTGTCCAAGCCTGTGGATTCCAAGTAGTTTGCATCAGGTAGTAGTAAGATGGATTTTGATCTGCATTATATGTATATTGATTATGGGGACAAGGTGGCCATGTACTTATGGGTGCATAATATTGTTCACCTAACTTATCTTGTATAAATCCTGTATTTCTGGTAGTGTAGGGAAACCTTTTGTGGAATGTTTTTCAATGCATAATGCACAAACAACAACAATGTTAAGGGGACATTCTTTGAGAGGATGTATTTTCTTGCACTTGGGACAAAATATATGTAATGTTGCATCTTCCTCTTCTTACATATTCTTAGTATTCAGGGAATAAAATTGAGAGGTTAGGGTGCCTAGGATATCATTTTTTAAAAATTTCAAAATATTCCCTATTTCCATTCTAGTGACCCCACTAGTACTGACTGGCCTAGAGGCTTGAGGAATTCCATCCCTCACAAACTTTCTAGTGATATCCCTACTATGGGATTATTTCCTACACAACTTGTAGATGTCATCAAATGGCTTGTGATAAATATCACTCGCAACCATTAAATTGAGAATTTCAATATATTCTTCCAAAATTCCTTTCAGGAAGAGTGTTCTCACAACATCTTCCTGGAGGTTATTATGTTTGGATTTTTAAGAATATAATTGAACCTCTCTAAAAATTCTTCCATACTTTCTTCTTCATTTTGCTGCATCTTGAAAATATCATGATGGGTATCTTTGGACCTACAATAATCCTAATATTTATTTAGGAGGAAATTTTTCATTTCATCCCATGTCCTTATAGTAAATTTTCCTAATCCCATGAACTAGCGAAGTGTTGCATCCTTAAGAGTAGTAGGAAAAAACATTAATTTCTGGGAGTCATGGAGATAGTTATAACTTTGACATAATATTTTGAATTCAAAGAGAAAAGTATCTGGATCTTCAATAGTATTTCCATGAAAGACAGGTAAGGAAGATAAGGGAATGGTTTTCATGTTAACATTTTGTATGAGATACAAAATTGGGAATCCAAAGGTTGTCTCAGTCTGTTCCTCCTGTTCCATTTCTTCTTCATGGTCTTCTATTATGAGTGGATTATTGAACAAGGTAAATCTTATATTTCCCTCCCTGGAGGATGATGATGAGAGGCCCCGCCATTCTATTCTAGGTCTGGTTTGGGGAAATATATTTTCTCTTGTGACTGCTGGTAGACTTAAAGTGAACTCTATCTGAGAAATCACGGGATCTGTTGTGTTTCCTAATAGTGCATTAATATTCTCTACATCCGCTAAATTTTCTGGGCTAGGATCCTCCTTTATAGGTGAGATTTTGGTACTTTCATATGCCTCTGGTACTACTAACAGATATTTCTAAGGTGATTTAGTTTTTTCTCCTATGGAATTTGATTTAACTGTTTCTTCTAGTTGTTGTCCTACAATTTCCTATGTGTCACTTTCTTTTATTTTGTATCTTTCCCTAGGATTTCTTGATGATGATGGGGTTCTATTCCCAAAAATAGAAGAACTCTGAGAACTAATTTTGGTGTATCTACTTTTACTATCCCTAGGTCTCATCAAAAATTTCTACTATATAAAACCAAATAAATATTCTATCTAAAAAATCAAATCAGAAATGTTGAACACTGCAAATGTATTTGAAAGAACCTATTATAACATATGCGTAGGTTCTTACCTCTCATCTTATCGTCCCTTCTCCTCCTTCTGCAGAACCTTATCACACTTAAAAAACAATTATCAATTTAATAAACCTTCAATTGCTATCTTACCTTCGATCAAATCCCTTGCAATGACGCCAAAATGTCAGGCAAATGATATCACCCTTAATTAAACTATCAACTGAGGTGAGTAAAGTTTGAGTTGTTACACTATTTGTGCTAGCCAAGATGGAATATTCTAAGATCTATTGGAAATTTGTAGGCTGAAAGATAAAACACACTCTAAACACTCTCAATTTATTAAAAACCTAGCCTACACTCTCTATCATTCACTCAGTAAGTAAAAAAATGCATGTGTATCTAATAAATTATATAAGAAAACAGTCAACCTTTCACTATATGATATAAAGCAAAAAAGATGTTCTAATTAACTATCTCTTTTATCTATAAAGAACATGTCTATTTCTAAACTAAAGCAAGCACAACAAAGGGAAATATTAATCTATTTTAATGAACTATCTAGCTAATGAAAATTTCTTTGTCGGAAAATTTCTATAGAGTATGTATCTGTCACCAGCAAGAAATATTAATCTATTATGAGAAGAAGAAGAAGAAGAAGAAGAACTTCCTAAGAAGTTAGCAAAAGTAGAAGTTGAAGAATATGTTCTCTAGAGTATGTATCTGTCACCAGAGGGTGGCATGTATGAACTAAGAGTTCTCTCAGAAGAAACCTTGATCCATGATCAAGATCTTCCTATGTACTTTTGGGTTGAAGTAGCAAGGACAGAAGTATATGTCCATAACAAAATATCCCATAGTGCACTTGGATTCAAAACCCCTAAAGAAATGTTCACCGGAAAGAAACCAAAGGTAATTCACCTCAAAATATTTGGTTGTCCAATCTTTGTTCATACACCAAAAGAGAAAAGAACCAAATTGGATCCTTCCGAAAAGAAAGGAATATTTGTTGGGTACTATGAGGTCTCCAAGGCCTTCAGAATTTATACACCAGGTTACCATAATATGGAAATTAGCAGGGATGTAACCTTTGATAAAGATGCATCTCTCAAGAAGTCAAGAAAGTACCAACCTGAAGAAACATATGAAGAAGTTGTATCTCCTACAGCCGCAGAACAACCATAAGGTCTTGAAGTCAAAAACAAAAGAACACATGTCTGTAAATTATATAAGGATTTGTATGGATTGAAGCAAGCTTCAAGAGCTTGGTATGGAAGAATCAATATTTTTCTTATGTGCTTGGGATTTACCAAAAGTAAGATTGATCCTAACCTTTACTTCAAGGTTATGGATAATGAACCTACCATATTATTGTTGTATGTGGATGACTTATTCTTGATAGGTAATGAGAAGTAAATCTCACAATGTAAGAAAAATCTTGTTGCAGAATTCAAGATGAAAGACTTTGGCTTGATGCATTAATTTCTAGGTCTTGAAGTATGGAAGAGCCCAGAAGGAATCGTCCTTAACCAAGGGAAGTATGAAATGGAAATCCTGAAAAGGTTTGACATGTTGGAATGTAAATCCATGGCCATACCCATGGATACACACTTGAAGTTGTTGGTTGATGGTTCGTCAAAATTAGTGGATGTGACACTATACAGATAGATCATTGGTTCATTGATGTATCTGATGAAAACCTGACCCGATATATGCTTTGTTGTGAACACTTTGAGTTAGTATCTGGTCGAACCCATACATGTTCACTTGGTAGCTACAAAGCATGTGATGAGGTACCTAAAAGGTACGATAGACTATAGCTCATTTATACTAGAGACCATCACTTCAGACTATATGGTTATATAGATTCAGATTGGGAAGGAAGTGTCTCTGATAAAAAAGAACACTTCAAGAGGATGTTTCAATATGGGGTCACCCATGATCTCATGGCTATTAAGGAAGGAGTCCAATGTTTCTCTTAGCACTACACAAGCAGAATATATTGTAGCTTGTTCCACTAGTTGTGAAGCCATATGGATTTAGAAGTTGTTATCATATCTATTCGATCTGGATATGGATGCTACCATGATTCTACGTCATAAACAATGCTGCATGAAGATGGAAGAGAAGCCTGTGTTCCATGATAAGAGGATGCACATACAGAAACGATACTTGTACATTCGTGACATGGTGTAGAAGGGAGCTATAAATCTCCAATATGTGAACACAGATGAGCAGGTTGCAGATGTGTTGACTAAACCTCTATCTCATGTGAAGTTTGAACACTTCTAAGACAAGCTTGGTGTTTTCCATGAGGACTTCCCTTGAAATGGGGAGTATTATTGATGTGGAAGGACTAACCATCCTTAGACTTGATCCCGTAAGTCAGAAAGGAAGGATTGTCTTAAATATTGATGTGGAAGGACTAATCATCCTTAGACTTGATCCCGCAATTCTGAAAGGAAGGATCGTCTTAAATAATGATGAAGTAATGGACTTGATCTCGTAATTCTAAAAGGAAGGATCATCTAGAATGATAGTAGTGGACTTGATCCTGTAATCCAAAAGGAAGTATCATCCAAAATTTTGGCAGTGGCCTTGATCCTGTAATTTCGAAAGGAATGATCATCCAAAATGTTGGTGGTGGACTTGATCCCATAATTCTGAAAGGAAGGATCGTCCAAAATGATAGTAGTGGACTTGATCCCATAATTATAAAAGGAATGATCATCCAGAGTGTTGGTAGTGGACTTGATCTCGTAATTCTGAAAGGAAGGATCATATAGAATGTTGGTAGTGGACTTGATCCCGTAATTCCAAAAGGAAGGATTTTCTAGAATGATAGTAGTGTACTTGATCCCGTAATTCCAGAAGGAAGAATCATCTAGAGTGTTATTATTGGAATTGATCCTATAGTTCCAAAAGGAAGGAACGTCCAGAATGTGAGTAGTGGACTTGATCCCGTAATTCAGAATGAAAGGATCGTACAGAATATTAGTATGTGTACTTGATCCCATAATTCCGAAAGGAAGGATATTCTAGAACGTTAGTCATGGACTTGATCTATAAATCCAAAAGGAAGGATTGTTTAGAACATGAGTAGTGGTGTTGGGTTAGGAAAGAGCACAAGGAATAAGTAGAAGCGCAAGTGCAAGGCAGGAAAAACAAGCACGTGACCAAAAGGAAGAGGTAAATGAAGGAAAGGAAGCGTAGAGGAAAGAAAGTTGCGATGAGGATTAGTACGGTGAAGGAAAAGGGAATCTACAGGCAAGTAGAAGAGTAAAGGATGGGAAGCGACAGGTTAGGAATAATGTAGGTGCTCAAGTCAATGAAAGACTGAAGGATGGCTTTTGTGTCTAGTTATGACCTGTACAAATAGACTGAAAGACATTTATGCAGATATTTATGGCATGTGATAAATGTAATGGAGGATGATTTTGTGGCTAAGTATGGCCTGTGATAAATAAAATGACAGATGTTTTTGTGGCTATTTATGACTGTAATGAATGAGTTGTACTAAGTCGACCCTGCGCGGTCTTGTAGAATCTATATATAGGAAGAACCTGCTCTGTATAATGGTTTTGTGAGGAGAGATAGAAAATACCTGAAGGAATCATAGAGAAGTTTAATAGTAGTAAAAGGATGTTGATCCATGGATCTGCAACTATGTGTGTAGACCATTTTGTAAGACTTAGTCTGCATCTAATTGCGCAGATAGTAGAGTAGAAGAGTCGATCCAGGCTGTGTGCAGATCAGTAGGAGTAAAATAAAGAAAGAGTCTAAGCTAAAAATACATATCTCAAAACAGTCTGTACTCAAGTCGAAGACTGGAAGGTGCCATATATTTCTCATGCCAGATGAAGAGCAACTTGTTGGTTTTTCCCGGTTGGGTTTCAACGTTACATCTTGTGTCGAATGAATGTTCTTGTTGAATGGTTGTGATTAGTTATTGGTTATGTTGCATTCTTTATACTCATTGTTTAAATGAATTTCGCAATATTGATAAAAGAATTTGAATGAATGAATGACTAAATCATCGTTGAACATTGTGTATTATTTCCTTTTCATTTATTGTTAAGTTGCAAATACAGTCACACCATTATCCTTTAATGTTAAGGAAGCATCTGCGCTACACAGTTGCGCCAGTTGTTAAGTTCTTAAGCTGTTAAGGGAAAGTATGTGTTGCACGTTGGTTGTGTCGCACTGTTGCGTTGCTGTCAAGTTAATAAAAAGGAATCAAACCTTCCAACTCTATAGAGATCCTTAGTTGTGCGCAAGGCGACCGTAATCCCTCACCAACTGCAGAAACATGGTTATGCAAATTACACATTAAGATATCTCAGGTGAGACTATGCCTTCCTCGCAGGTGTTTTCGATTGAGTTTGTTCTTTCAGGCCGATGTCTTTGGATGTTTTGTTGGTCTTGTGGGTGTTAGCACTCATGCTAAACTTTGAATAGGCACTGGTAATAATTGGCTGTCAGGAAGGGTTATAGTCAGAAAATTTTTGCGCTTGAGGACTTTGAGGTAAATAAAGAATCATATTTTAAGCTTGAACGAAGGATCAAGTGATCCCTTGGTGTAAGGTTTTTCGTTACACCAAAACCTATAGATGTTGATGAACATTTGAAACCCAGCACAAGGCCCTATCACTAGGAGTGGCAGTTAAACCACTTGTTTTATATTCCCAGAGGTGTGGCGGTTATACCATGTGGAGGTACCCGATACTTCAACACCCC